>CM065483.1:46194720-46495579 GCA_032873175.1 Leptopilina drosophilae
AAACTTTGTAAAGGTTCATATCTTTCTTGTACGGATGAGGTTCTTTACACTGCAAAAACAAATATCTTAAAATACATTATAATCACTTTCAAAACGCTTAAAACATCTTATTTTTCTATCTTCTATCTTAGAAACTAATGCATTTTAAGATGCTTTGGATGACTTTTTGGAAACAACTTAAAAGTGACTGCCTAATTATCTTAAAATAAGATACCCGTATAGAAAAATTTCGTGGAGCTAGGCTGGAACCACGCTAGTGTTCCATTGCACTGTAATGGCGCTACTAGCATTTCAAACACCTTTGTCGTCTCGCGCCGTCCTCGCAATCGGCTCGCAGTGCAAGATTGCAAACATATCCTCATCTGTCAAAACTTTTTCTTTCGCGAATTTAGAAATTAACCATGTTATTTGATTTGAGAAGTTAAAAAATGAATCGTCGAATATCAACGTAATGATGTTTATGCTTTATCAATTTTATTTCTATTTATTTATTCCATAATATTAAGGACATGTCCAAGTTGTGAAATGTAAACAAACCAACATGTAAACAAACAAAGTACTAAAATCACATTTTTCAAAGAGCCTTTTTTCTCACAAAAATTACCATTAGAAAACTTATTTTTGTAAAAATGATAAATTAGAGTGTCAAAGTTTCCAAAAAAATCATTTTTGAGTGTGATCAATAAAGAGAAATTAGTAAAACAACTAATTCAAATGACCTGTAAAATAGCATTTTTGACGGGTCGCGAGAAATAAACTGTTTGAGTATATCAACCGCACTGACGATGAAGAAGTCTCATATCAGCGATTGGACCTTCAACATGTGGAAGGGGAAATTTTTCCCTTTCCGCCATGAATTTACCAGGAGAAAGGGTAAAAACTTCTTCAACGTCCGTGCGGTTAATATAGTCAAACACTTTAATTTTTCGCGATGTCAGACGATTGCTCTCCGCGCACGCGCAGACCGTGCCAAGGACGCATTGAAAACACTATGCAAAAACACACATTTTGTTTTACTCTGAAAATCACTTATTATCACATACTTTCAGGTATACTAGGTATAGTTTATTACTAAATTAAATATTAATTTAAATATTAATATTAATATTAATTTGTTTTAGACTGTAACTCACTTATTTTCACATACTTGCAGGTATACTACCCTCACAGCAACGGATATCCTGGGATATCCTTAATGGACATCCATAGGATTTCCTGTGAATATATAAAGAAAAATTTCAAATTATCCGAGAGAGGGGAAATAGAGAAGTCTATGAAATATCCTCTGGATATCGCAGGATGTCTCTGGTATATTTTCTGGATGTTTGAGTAAACTATAAAAAGAATTTTTTAGATATCCTGAAGTTATTGTTCAGATATCCTACCAACCTCCGCTCCATGTCCCCTTGACAACTAAACTTAAAATATAAAATATTCTCTTGGTATGAAGGATGTCCATAAGATATTCTTAGGATAACTTGTAAGCATTAAAAAATGTTTAATTTATATCCATTTAATATCCTTGAGATATTTCAAAGATGTCCTATGATTGTCTTGTATATGCCTAATAAACGTTCTAAATATATCCTCCAGAGGATATCCGTAGGACGTCCAGGGTCATCTTTGAAGAAATCCTAATTTCCCGGACTAAATGATATCTCTATGAAGTCCATAGGACACATGGAATGTCTAAATAAACTTATAAACTGAGAAAGTTTAAGCCTTTCTGTTTCTCAAGTGTATTGAAAGTAGAAAGAATTACAATTTTTTGTAGCCTTAATCTGAGAAATTCAATAAGCTGTACAAAGTTTACCATAGGTTTTCGTAAAGATTGCGTTGAAAAATTTGTATTATTTTTATAAAAAATGAAACACATACAAAAATAAGCCATGGGAATGTGTAAGGAACAATGGACAAATAATTATGGTGAACATATTGATATCACAAATCAATAATACACTTTATAATAAAGTCAACAAATTTCTTGAATATATTTTTTTTTAATTTTAAAAACCACACAATAATTTAACTATTTTTTATCCTGAAATTTTAGAATAAACAAATTTAATAAAGAGAAGCAATTATCATATAATCTATTTTATTAAATCATATATAAGAATTAAATTACATATTTTACCATTGAGACGACACAAAAAATGACAAATATAGAATAATCAATCTAAAATTTAAACATATTAGATTATAATTCGACTAAATATTATGAAAATATTTTAATCATATCGCATCGTATTAAGTATATTTACAAATGATGCAACAAAGCACTAACGATATATTGATGTTTACCTGCAGGAACAATCATGTACTTTTGTACAATATCTTTCAAAGGGAACACTTTAAGATCCGACAAATTTTTTACAACATATTCTCCTATTAAAGACGAGGGCAAAGGTATTGTATACAGATCACATCTAGTCTGAAAATTTCTAGTAATTACCAGAAGTTCATTACTAATGGCACAATGAACAATATTTTCGATTACAACTATTTCTCCATTTTTTAATCCACAACATCTGTCGGCTATTTTTGTGACGTTTATCTCAAATCCGTTGACAGTTATTCGTTCATATTGAGGAGATTGACAATTTTCTAATAATGGACCTCTGTAATGTTCTGAAGAGGGAAACACATTTTTAGACGTTCTCTGTTTTGGTTCTTGAGGTACATTCTTCAAAAATTCCTGGTATCGTCGAACAAGTTGCTGCAACGGTTTGTCTCCTTTTCGCATCCATTTCTTGAGATGCTGCATAAAATTTTCGAAATTGAATGCACTGAAGTTATCCAATTTACCAAAGACTCGTACGTCTTCTGCTAAGTGCAGGAGAGCATGAAAATTATACGAAATGAATTCTTCACCAAATAACACAGATAATTTCTCGACAAAATGAAAAAGCAGCTCCTTTACATAATTTAAATTATCCTGATTGTGGACAAGGAAGTCACTGCATAAAATTCGAATAGCCACATGTAGCTCATTAAAATGATTTAGTAATTGAGTCGTTAATATTCCTTTCAAAACGATCGGACCAGTGTAGAGCAGAAATTGCCTGAACTCAGTGGCCTTCCAGAATTTCAAATGCTTAAGTCCTCTAGGCCTTCTTTGGAATTCTTGAGGAGAAAATTTTCTCAGGAATACAAGACGCCTTGATAATTTTTGAATTTCCCATGTTCGTAGGCGACGCTTGGTTCTAATGGTCACATATAAGTTTAGTAACGTTCTGGTACAACCTAAACAAATTAAATGCATATAATCGAATGGAATGCCTTTCACAATATCAAAATTTGGTATTCGGCGTAAACAACAACGTCCTAACTGGTGCTTTTTATACTTGAAATATCGCATTTTATCGTCCGTCCTTGTCTTCAACCGTTTGCCCATATGGGGAAAACAAACTCTGTGTTTTCTATATTTTCCTTTTATATTGCATTTTGGACAGCTGTAATAACCTGAATGATATTTTATGTTCAAAATGAAGGCTTTAGCTGGTGCATCGACAATAATGCACTTTATTTTACACTTAAAAATTTTGTCCGAAAATTCAAAATCATTGGTGCACCAATCTTCTACTTCGGTTAGAAAATCATCTAGAAAATCTTCAGCGGAATTAGGTTTTTCATGACCAAAGTAAACACCAATAATAAAAACATCTGGAAATGGATCAACGGTACCAAGAATTGGGTAAAACTGTGCTCCTGATGATTTTGAAATTGGGAGTCCATCAATTCCAATTTTTAGAGCGATTTCATTGTCGATTTGATCAGGATACTTTTTAAGAATATTTATTATACCCTCTTTCAAGCCAAAATGATGGTATTCACCTGGTAGAAGATTTTTAACGTAAGTTATACCAGTTGGTGTGCCAAGAAGTGTTCGCGGATCTTTCGGAATGGAATTCAAGAAACATTCATGCTCCTTCAATTTAGCAAGCAAAGGTTTTAATTGAGCGTGTGATAAATTATATTCAATTGCCCAAGTTCTTAAAAAATTTAGTAAACTTTCGTCCTTACAAGAATTGTCTGCTATTTCAAAGTAGTATTCTGGTTCTTCAAGATGATTTTCACTTGCATCTAAGTGTTCATTAGTTCCTGTTATATCATCATGGCAGGTGGTACGATCCATTTCTGCTTGCTCTTCAGTTTCCGATAAATCATCATGGGGTGCGCTACGATCCAAAGCTGCTTGCTGTTCACTTGCAGACAAATCATTGGATGCGAAAAAATCATTTGAAGAGGATTCGTTTTGTAAAAAAGAATGAAAGAGTAGAAAGTCTGATATTCGATTCCGCTTATGTCTTTTTGTTAAATATATAAAATTTCGCCTGTATTTTCTTTTCATGTTTTACTTTTTATCTGAAATAAATAAAAAATAATATAATATTGCTGCTCATGCAATTTTATATGCAATGCCGTATGGATAGGTTTTGATATTGGAATTGGAGAATAAAAAGAAATACACAACTACTATAATTATATGCATATCCTTTTTATAAGCATAAAAATATATACATTAAACATTCAACGGAGGATTAAAATATTTTAATTGCTTTTTAACTCCGGATCGGGGCGCTCCTATCCGAAATAAAACGCAGAGCTTGATGTGGCTCTGGTCAGGAAATCAACAATTGCTCGTCGCCCCGATCGAGCGTAAGTAGGGAAATATCTACACGGGGAGTGACAGGTAGATCGATAAAACTCTAAAAAATTTTAATTAAAATTAATAACCGTTGTTTTTGTGAATATTTAAATATTTATACTTGTGAAATTAAACTAAAAATATTAATATTGAGATACAAAGGTGAGTTAAAAAATAATTCATAATTTTTTGTGTTGATTATAAGAAAACTAATTTAGTAATAATTAAAAGTTTGTTTTTCCCCATAAATAACTAAAGTTTTTATTTATTTATAACATAATAATATGTCACATTTTGTATAGTTAATTAAAAAGAAAATTAATTTTAACTTTTATATTTGTCGACATAATTGTTTTTTACAATAATTAAATTGAAATTATATTCTATTTTACTATTATGATAAATAAATTAAATCGAAATGTCATAATAAAATAATTCTTTAACATATTAAACAAAGACCATAAAATGTAGTTCTTACTATTGCGGAGTTCACGAAGTAATATAATTGAAAAGTTATGTCGATTGAATTTTCATATTATAGAGAATTGCGCTCAGTAATCTTAGTAGGAAATAACCCTGTCTTGATTCCGAAAATTGATTTTCAACAGAAGATATATTTATGTCCTTTCCAGTCACATGCCTACGTTCACATTACTGTTCATTCTGATTTGGTGAGGTTACTATTGTTTTTAATAAATGAAGATCTACATTACATTAAAAAAGACGATTTTGACAGAAGAAGTTTGGCAGTTGAAAGCTTATAATTTAATGAATGTGTTGCATTTTCTTTTAAAAAATGTCTGTTGAAAATCAATTCCTTATTTTGAAATTTTTTGAGGGCCCTCAGATTGTTCATAGGACTTGGTTACTTCCGGATAACAAAGTATATTGGCCGTCAACATTGAATATGAACGTATTTTACAAATCCGTTGAAAATGGAAGAAGTCCTGATTCGTCCTGGTCTATAGAATATTATTCTGAAAAAATTGCAGAAGCTGGTAAGTTCAGACTTTCGATAGTTAGCCATTCGATCATTTTTAATATGTATTTTGTAAACTGCTTTTAAGAGTAAGCACTTTTTTTACATTTCTATAAAATGAGTACCAAAAGTGTGGTTAAAAATTTATAAAACATTTTATTTCCAAACATTTATTGATTGAATACAATTTTTTTTCGTCACCTGTGCACCTTAGATGTACTGAGATTAAAAAATTTTGCATGCTGTGTTTAAAAAATATTCTAATTAGAAATTTAGTATAATAAAAATATAAATACATTCATTGGAAGTACATATGTCAGTTGAATAACAAGATTAAAAATGAAAAATTGTCAAGAGTCATTTTAATATTAGCAATTTACTATCACTTGATGCAATTAAAATTTAACAATACATAATCAATTGCAAATTAAAAGTATATAATATTAAAAAATTAATTTATAATTATATTTTTCCCTAAAAACCAAAAAATATATTTCTCTAAATGTTCATTTTAAATAATTTATCAATCACCCTAACCCTATGGATGTTCTATGGAAATTAGAATATCCTGGGAATGTCCAGGGAACATCCTAGAAAAATTTGAATTTCCGTATATGACTATAACTGACTAGACTAGACCAGACTATTTAAAACATTCAATTATTTTAAATATTGTAACTTAAATTCTTTATTAAATTATAATAAATATCACCAAAAATTTCACAAATTTAACATTTTATTTTTTTAATTAATAATTTTAATCAATTATATTCACAATTAATTTTAAATCACCAAGAAAATCCTTTTACTTAAGTTTATGCTTATTACATAAAATATTTATATACTGTTCACTTTCTTACAGCTACTTTTGAAAGAGGACTGGAAAAGCTAAAGGCCTATGAAAATGAATCTGACGTGAACACTGATCCTGACGCAAAAGCAAATCGAAAAGTGAAGAAAGCTCGAGCGCATTTAGATCTTGGCTATAAACAGTCTTCAACCTCGAAAAAGAGAACTGAAAAAAAAACATTACTATTGAGTAAGAGTAGTAATAAAATTTCTGCACATAATCAATTGCCTTTAATTCCAAAAAAAATTCAACCACTGTATCGAAAAAAACCGACAATTGTTAAATCGGAAACCGTCAACGTTCCTTACAAAAATTTATCAAATGGCAAGAATCAGAAATCTTCAAATGCTACACGCAGTTCTAAAAAAGAAAGTTGGACAATTTCACCTGCAAATCAGAAAATTTTGTATTCTGCGCATACAAGAAACGTTCAAATAGATCTTGCTGGTAACAATTCTACTTCACTGTCTCCAAATCACAAAAATTTGAACCATGCGTCTAAAAGAAAAATAGAAATGCATCCTCCTAGTAATGATTTTTCCGCAGCGCTTTCCAAAAGACAAAAACTAAATACTACTCCTGCTGCAAAAATGGAGCAAAGTGCGCCTCAAGAAAATGAAAAAGGTAAATATATCAAGTCTCTAAATTAAAAATTTAATTAATTTACATTTGAACATTTTTTGAATAAGTTATCTTAATTTAATTAGGCTTTTTCAACAGTAATAAATACTCTAAATATTTTTTCTTGCAGAATTTGCTTTCCGAAAGGCTGTTGTCAAGGGGATTATGGAACTAAAAGTAATGCTGACTACTTTAAACGAGCGCCTCGAAAATGTTGAAGAAATCCAGAATGAATTAAAGGCAATTTTACATCAATTGCCGAGTAATGGAGCAGTTGAGACGCATTCAAACAGAATGCAAACTGTAAGAGCACTTTTCCCTCTGAAAAACAATAAAGCATTGGATGATTTGGAAAATAAACTCACTGACAATCAGCAAAAAAAAGATATTGTAAGTATTTCATTGAAATTTGACTTTTTTATTTATTTTTCAATATACAACTTATTTAGTTTGAAATGTAGGTACTTATTTAGAAATTCAATTATTTAAAAATAAATACAATACTTAGGCAAATTATATACAAATTATTTGTGCATTTTTCAAAATCAAATTACGAAATTCTTAATTTCAAAATGTTCGAAAATTAAAATATCATCAAAAACTTTTTCAAATTCTTCAGTAATTCAAATTCATGAAAATTCCAATCTAAACTGTCTTGAAATTAAACTGTATCTAAAAAGTGTTCATTCTTTTAAAAAATACTTCAAATTTAAATTAATTTAAAAATTGAAATTTAAAATTAAAAAAAAATTTTAAATAATATATGGGTGACTTCATTTAAAAGGGAATATTGCTGTCCCCCAGTCCAAAAATTGACTTGTACACTTGTTTTTGCCAATATGAAGCTTTTTCTCGGTAGTTAGTGATGTAATAAATTTATTCTACTTCTGTAAGTTTCAAACGTTCATACTGTTCTCACATGTTCACTAAAACTTGAAAAAAAAATTCTCATGGCTTTGTCTACCCACTAGTCTGATAATTCGAAGCATTTTGACAAAATTTTTCATTTTTTGTACGCAAATAAAAATCCCGAACAGATGTCCCTCGCTTTTTAAATTTTATCTCGGAAAAAACCTGCTTACTTTTGAAGTCTCTTTACCATTTTTTTAATCTCACGTATTGGTTTCAGAGTTAAATTTTCTAAAATATTTATTTATAAACCATTAACAGAAATATTTTAAAAAACATATTTAATGAATAAAATTCAATTTTCAGCAGAATCTCATTGCTGTCCCTGTCATTACTGTCTCCCATTTTTAGTTATTAATATTAATTAATATTAATATTAATTAATAATTAATTATAATTAATTAATATTAATTAATAATTAATAATTAATTATAATTAATTAATATTAATTAATAATTAATAATTAATAATTAATAATTAATAATTAATTATAATTAATTAATATTAATTAATAATTAATAATTAATTATAATTAATTAATATTAATTAATAATTAATAATTAATTATAATTAATTAATATTAATTAATATTAGTTCCGTAATTTTAAAATTATAAATAACCTGAAAATAAAAAAAAATGTTGAAAATTGTGATTCCAACATTCCACGAAGGCAGAATTACCTTTTATTTGAAGTCACCCATATACAAATTACGTTATTACAGATCACTTAAATTATTGACAATTACAAAAAATTATACAAATGTTTAATTAAATTAATTTTAAAAATTTCAATTTTTAGCTTTATTTCTTGACGAAAATTGGTGGCAAAACAGTGAAAGAGGCGGTATATTCCATGATGCAAAAAGTGTTTAGCAACTCTGTGGCAGCGGAATATAGTTGGTATGGTGCTAAAAAGAAGAAGAAGTTCTCCGAGTTAAATCTAACAAGTGTTATGATGGGTACGTTAACAATTTCCTAATGTTTTTCATTTCTTGTTGATACAAGAAAAACTTCCCTCCTGAAAATTAAGTTAATAACAATAGTGATTTTTAAAATAATTTTTTCAACCTTATTGTTTATATTTTCAGAATCTTTACTACGCAATAAAAATTTAACGGAAATATCAGCAATTGATAAAATTAAAGATTGGTTGCGGCACGCGCCAGAACGTCTTGCTACGGAATTGAAGAAGCTTGAAGATAAAGCGCCGTCCACAGATCATGATAATCCTTTTGATGATTCTGAAAATAATATGGAACATTTGAATGGACTTGAAGGAAGAAATAGTAACAATGGAGACGATATTGGTGCCGATACTGGAGACGATGTTGGAGACGATGTTGGAGACGATGTTGGAGACGATGTTGGCGATGACGGTGGAAAGGAGGTTGGAGACGAGGTTGGAGACGACGATGGAGACGATGATGGCGATGATGCTGGAGACGATGATACTGAACATGATGATACCATTGATAATTAGAGTGTCACTGGTAATGAAGTCGATGAAAAATAAATATGAAATTAATTAATATAATAATATAATTGATTTCCTACTTCGAACATTTTTGCAGTTAGCACTTAATTATTATAAATAAGTCTTTATCTGAATAATTATGTATACAAGTACGTATTTATTTATCCGTATTGCTACAACAAATAGTTTTCTTCATGAAAATCCTTATTAATTTTTCATTCCAAAAATAAATACCAGAATTTTCAAAACAGCTAGAGTTATAGTTTTTCTAACTAGAATAAACTAGAAATAGGTTGTGATTAAATATTCTATTTAAAAGTTTCTGTTCAATTAAACTGAAATGTATGTTTCAAATGTAACTAAATTCTGTAAAATTTTACATTTATATTTAAACAATATTATCAAAAATAAATGAAAATTGATATATCATAATGATTATTATTATTTAAAACTTTATACACTTCAATTATTTAAATTTATTTTTAAAAATTAAATTAAAAATTGAACCCCAAGGGGATCGAAACCTTGACCCACCTAACGACAGTGGCTATCTAAATAACTTGGAAGGCACGTATTTTATCTCGTCTACATAAAGTGCTACTGCAAATATAATTATTTTTATAAATGTGTAAGTAAGTAAATTCCACTTCATATTTGTTTCAAATATTAAAAAGTTCAATTAAAAACATCCCCAAGTAATAATTGGTCAAAAAACAAATTGTTTTGTACTTAGAAAAACTTTACAGCAGAACTGAACCTTTTTGTACCAAAAAATGTTGTTGCTATTAAGACATCAGTAAGATAACTTTCGGTTAATTAAAAGACATTTTTTTGAGATTACTAGATATTTTAGGATATATTAAAGAAGTTTCAAGAATAACTGATGGATATCCATGTGAAATCATAAAATGTACATAAAATATCCGCAAGATATACAAACGCATGTAGTTGATTTTTATTGAAAATTTACACAAAATCCATAAGATATCCACAGGACATCCTTTTAAATAAATACAATATTTTTAGAGGGGAAATAACGATATCATTAGGATGCCTTGAGGATGTCACAGGACTTAAAAAAGATTTTTTTTGGATATCCCTAAATCCGGACGAGATATCCATAGGATAATCATCGGATAATTTTTTGTTTTGAGGGTAGGTATAGATACCAAATTCAACACTTCAATTTACCATTTTCATAAAAAAAACTGTAAATTTCTATTCATTTACGAAAATGTGATGGTCGAAAAAATCCTCAATATTCGGTCTTCTACTGCTGCTTTTTTTCGACCATCACATTTTCGTAAATGAATAGAAATTTACAGTTTTTTTTATGAAAATGGTAAATTGAAGTGTTGAATTTGGTATCTATACCTAATATACCTGAAAGTATGTGAAAATAAGTGAGTTACAGTCTAAAACAAAATGTGTGTTTTTGTATAGTGTTTTCAATGCGTCCTTGGCACGGTCTGCGCGTGCGCGGAGAGCAATCGTCTGACATCGCGAAAAATTAAAGTGTTTGACTATATTAACCGCACGGACGTTGAAGAAGTTTTTACCCTTTCTCCTGGTAAATTCATGGAGGAAAGGGAAAAATTTCCCTTTCCACATGTTGAAGGTCCAATCGCTGATATGAGACTTCTTCATCGTCAGTGCGGTTGATATACTCAAACAGTTTATTTCTCGCGACCCGTCAAAAATGCTATTTTACAGGTCATTTGAATTAGTTGTTTTACTAATTTCTCTTTATTGATCACACTCAACAATGATTTTTTTGGAAACTTTGACACTCTAATTTATCATTTTTCTAAAAAAATGTTTTCTAATCGTAATTTTTATGAGAGAAAAATATGTATAAAAAAGCCGATTTTAGTGCTTGGTTTGTTTACATTTTGCTTTGTTTACATTTCACAACTTGGACATGCCCTTAACGAAAAAGAAATACGGTCAGCTGATTCGAGAAAATTTTTTTTTACAAAAAGTGTGTTTAAATTGTTTATATATGTGTATAAACCAAAATAGAATAATATATTTCTACTATAAATGTAGAACATATTTATTGGTTTATTAATTAATCAATTAATTCAAGTAATTTCAAAGTTAACAATTTACAAAAGAATAGAATTTTTAAGTTTAGTTGTTGCAGCAGAAAAAATTTTTTAACCAAAATTTTCTTTAGCTGAATTTTTATTAAGACAAATTTGCGTCCGATCGAAATTTTACTAGCCCAAATTTTCATTTAACAAAATTGTCATTCGCCCAAAATTTTACCAACCTGAATTTTTATTTAATCAAATTTTCGTCATGCAGAATATTTACCTAACCGAATTATCCTTTGATTGAATTTCTATTTTTAAAAAATATAACATTCAATCGTCTTAACTATTTTTTATTGAACCGAATTTTTCTTTGGGTCCTAGAAATTAGACAATATAACAAATTCACGAATGAAATATGATTATTATGTATTTTTCACTTTTTGACACTTTATGCCGGAGAAATTGGAGGTTATGTTTCAATCTAGCGGAATCGACTCGCTCCATGGATGGCGCTAGATGACTATAACATTTGCAGGGGTGGAGCGAGGATGGATCCAAACTTCCACTATTAATTTCTACACGGGTACCTCTTTTTACAGTGAAGACGCAGTGTTTCAAGCCCAAGATACCTGAGTTCGATGAGATCTCAGTTCGATCCAAGCTTCGTAAGAATGTTTTAATTATTTCTGCATATTGTAGAAAACATAAAATTGAACTTTAACTAAATTTAATACAATATTTCTGTGTTTTAATTTAGAAAATATTATAAAAAAATTGTTAATTTAAGACCTGTGAAAATGTGAAAAAGACTTCAGAAGACGTCTTCTTAAGCAGATTTACAAATATTTTACAGTCCAGCCTATGCCTATTTGGTTATTTATTACTTAGCAGGGATCTCTCCGTATATTCTGACATTTAAATCCATGGACTGTAGTCCCGAGTCAAAGTTTTGATTTTCTTTCGCTTCTCTTGATTCTCTATTGATTACAATGTCCGACAAAGATTTTTCTGCCCCTTCAATAATTCTGGTCACTTTCGATAGATTTTTTCACACTGATTAAGCATCTGAAAAGAAAAATGCTCCAGCACATCAAGTTTTTGAGAAAATTAGTGTTAAAAAGTGAAAAAGTATGTTTTTGTCTATATTTGATTATGATTAAAAGAAAAATAAGAGGTGATCGAATTTTGATTCTGGTTTCAAATGAATGCTTCAATTACAACCAACAATTTCCTTGAGGAAGAATTCGAAGGCATTTCCGATAAGGAAATTAAAAATTATTTTTTCTTTTGCATAAAATTTAGTTATTAATCAAATTTTATTAGCACCATGTATAACCTCAGCATTGTGAAACAAGTGATAAGCAAATGATTTTTTAGCACTTAAATTCATAACATTTTATATTATTTTCAGGTTACTTATATTTTATTCCAGAAAAATGTTTAGCAATCTTGATATACAAACTCTACAAAATAAATAATTTGAACATATAGTTGATGTCTTTGAAATAAAGTTTTTCTCTAAATTTTAAAGTTATGTTTTTCCAAAATTAAAACCTTGCTCTTAGGAATTGTTTTTATCCATTAGAATAATAGCACACAATATTAATTTAATTTATTTAAAACTAAGATAAAAACTGTAAAATACAATGAACGCTTAAATAAAATTAAGCAAAAGAAAAGAGAAATAAGAGAAGTTAAGAAAACTACTTAAATCAAGACTGAATAAAGTAAAAGTGACCAAATAGAAGAAAGCTTGCAAGGTTAAATCATGAATTAGCTGTGGTAAAGTGGGAAATACACCTTGTTTCTACTGTAATGGTTATCATTTAGACTCAAATGAAGGCTGGGCTGCTTGTTCTGTCTGCAGCCAATAGGTTCATTGCAGTTGTGCTGTTGTCGATGACGAAGATGCTACCTTTATACTTGTGAAATTTGTCGACAGAAATAGCTTTTTTTTAGTACCCCATCTTACCCCCTAGTGGTGCAAAGATGGGGTATTTGCAATTTTTTCTATTTTATTAATTATAAGCTTTTTTAAGAAAGAAATGGCCTTTGTTCGCCTATTTTACGAAAGACTGATTACCAAAGATGGTTATAAAAAAATAGTTTTTCATCTATTTTTATAGAGGATCAAAGGAGAATTATAAAAAATAAAAATTTCTAATAAGTAAAGAATCATTCAAGGAGCAATCGAAAATCAATTTGATTCTTATTTGTTCCTCTAACATGCAGAAAGGGAAATATCCGACAAAAAG
Source organism: Leptopilina drosophilae (assembly GCA_032873175.1). Classification (NCBI taxonomy): domain Eukaryota; kingdom Metazoa; phylum Arthropoda; class Insecta; order Hymenoptera; family Figitidae; genus Leptopilina; species Leptopilina drosophilae. Next base: position 46,208,500 of record CM065483.1, read on the forward strand.
AGAATCAAAAGGGAAGCAAAATTACATGCAAAAACATTCTGTTTTGATTCTCTTGATTCTTGAAAACTTACATTTTCAGAGAAGCAAAAGAGAATCAAAACTCCATTAAAAAAGGCACTAATTGGTATCTAGACAAAAATTAAAAATATCCATATTAGTAATCGATTATCTACTCCTCGCATCTCCGATGAGAATTTAGTAAGGGTCTAACCAGTGATTTCTAGTCTGAATTATCTTTTTAAATTTTGTAAATAATCTGTCTAGATATTTCTAGTTCGAATTTCTTCAAGATTCTAAAGAGTTTTTAGTCTGAAAATTTTGAGCGTGATTCTAATCAGAATCTAAGGTTTGGTAGAGTCACGTCTCTCTGTAGGCCAACGTAAAGTGATGCTTTTTAGTACGTAGTTACGAAAATACTGTGTATGGTAATTCAGTTAAAAAAGAGCTTTTGTTTGTGCTTGTTCGAGTAGAGTTCATCCAGTAGAGGCTTGAGTATGTTTCGGTTTAGTTATCTAGTTTTACCGTGTCTTACATCTCCAACTAAGCATTTGTAAAATATTGAGAGTTTCTAACCTCCTTGTTGCGATAGCTCGTGTTCATGTCATTCCGCGTAAAAAAATGTTGACTACCTTATGGCTACCTCAAGGCTGAAGGCTTATTTGAAGTTTAAAACTCCTCTAAACTTAGGACTGAATTTAGATATACGGCTCGCTTAAGGCTAAAGGTTTATTTGAAGTTAGAAACTTCTCTATAGTTAGAAGTTAGAACTGAATTTAAACATAAGGCTCGCTCAAGATTCAAGTCTCATTTAAAGCTCAAGACTTGTTTTAAGCTAAATACTCGTCAAAGACTTAACACTGAGCATTGTGGTAGTCTTGTGGTTGAATTGCGGTAACCAACATTTTTTACATGGGATGTTTTAGTTTTGAGCAACATTTGAACAAATAATAAATTAGAGCTTTGAGCCAAGAGTTAGTCTTAAGATCTAAACAAAGTATAAGATAATTGAGTTAGGACTTATAAGCTTTAAGTAAATCGCCCTTTTAAAAAAATGTTGGTTACCTTAAGGCTACATCAAGACTATCTCAGAGCTACCTTAAATCTCAAGGCTCACTTAAGGCTCGAGACTTGATTGAAGCTAAAAACAGTTCTGAAGCTCAAGACTCACTAAAGGTTGGAGACAAGGTTGAAACTTTAGCTTTAAGATTATTTTAGCTTCATCCTTATCTGGAGAATTTTACATTTTTTATAAACTACGAAGAATACTGTCAAAAATAATTAGTTTTGTGGTCTTCACGATAAATATTAAATAGCCGCGAGGCTAGCAGTTGCTTTTCGTTATGTATATGCAATTTCCTCGATAATAATGTCTTAATGATTTATTATTATACATAATTTAAATTTTCAATTATTTCGTTGCGTTCCGTATACCGTATGTGTACCTACGCAATGGAACTCTTATGATATATATCGACAATTCCGTCGCCTGGTGAGGACTGTAGGAATTACATCCAAAAGCGCTAGAGTTGGGATAAGTCAGCCTAGGTGAGGTGTTAATTTCTACATTTCGAGGATAGAGAGAAAATATAAAAATATATATAATATATAAATCGATTTCTTTCTCTCCTGATTCGTATTTATCACTTCTTATCAATTATATTTCTTCCCATATAGCTTTGTATAAAAAGGAGTTTAATTTTGGTGTACGGCACCTTTGATTTTAGTGCTAGTGTAACTCACACTTCTTCTATTTTTTGGTTGCCAAAGTTAACACCAACCTTGGGCTAACCTCACAACCCTAGCAGTCAATCATTATTCGTACTTGAGTTTCTATATTGATACAGATTAATGGTTTTTATGTAAAGTTAGAAAAACAGATTAAATGTTACCATTTGTTCACTAACAGTTAAAATATTTTATGTTTCGTCAAAAGGTAGGTCCAATTTCAACTAATTTACATGTAAATTTAATTCATAATTTAAATTTCATTGTTACCTATAAGAGATTGTTAAGTTTTGTGAAAATTTATAAGTAAATAGTGGTTACGATACATAAAAAATTATGTCAAACATGGCCTACTTTCTGACCTTTTGCCCAAGGAATGTATAGTGATGTCAAAAAATAACTTTACTTTGATCTTAATATTTACCTACTAGTTTACAACTTCTACGTTACGAAAATTTACGTGAAACATTACTTACTTTGTGATCCATAAGTGCTAGATTTTAATTTTCGACATGTTCTAATTATGTTATTTAATTTGATTTAATTTGTTCGCCTTTTATTAGTGAAGAAACATTGTTTATTCCTTCCGAATAACTAAATAAAAAAGGTAAATTATAAATAATATAAAAATACTTTGAATATAACAATTTGAGATGTTAAACAACCTTATGTCGATTTGATTTTAAAAATTATAAAAAAATCTATTTCAAAATAAGAAAAGTACCCGGCTACCTCGTTATAGTCCCATAAAGGTTAAGAATCAATAAATGAAAATTAGCCATTAGTTCTGATTTAAAAAAAAAATAATAATAAAGACGAAACTGGTTGAAGCTAGCAGTCATACTCAGCACCAATCTACAGGCGTCAACTAGTAATTAATGTAATTAATAAATAAAAACTTAACAAATTTACTATTTAGTGATTATAGATTCTCAAGTAACAATACTTGATCATCTTTTTAATTATTTAGTATTATTAAATTTAATGAAAATCCCATGTAGAAATTGAACATAGGATTGAGTAAGACCCTGAATAGATGCCCTGTCGCCAGCGAAGATCAGAATAGGAAAACTCGCCAGGATTCTAATTTTGACACATTTTTTTATTTTTCGAATTAAATTTTTTTTAATTTTCATTATTTCTTAAGAAAATAAATAAAATTCAGTTTTTGCACTTATTGAAATTTTTAAAATTTAACTTCAAAATAATTACTCTATAATAAATATATATAATATAAAATAATAAAAGATTAAGCAATTGGTATATATTTTTATAAAACATGCTACATTTTATTTAACCATTACAATTTGAAAACTTATTTACATTGAATTCTATTTCATGATAAACTAACAATAAGTAGTTACAATTCTATTGAAAATTTTATTTTAATTTTATTAGTATAAACAAATATTGTTTTGACATTACGCTTATTTGAAAAATTTAAAAACAGCTAAGCATAAACTAAATTAATATTAAGGAATTGAATTAAGTCGTAACATTTACCCGTTTAAGGTATTGCATCCTCTAATTGTTTTTCTATACATTTTTTTAAATTTAACTATACGTTCTTATAATAATTTTATAATTGAAATATTTGCAAAATTTGAAGGATTTTCACCGCACGTTACTAAAGATATTTACTATTAATGTTGCGTTTTTTCATGTAAAATGTGATTAATGGGAAGGGGGCTACATTTTTATAAATATAAACATGAATTGTTTATAGACATTTTTAATAAGTAAAGTTTAACACACTAATACATTTAGAACTAAAATTTGCAAAAAACCTCTTTAGTTTACTGTCTTTTTTTACAATTATGAACTGGGGGTGCGTTCATGTAACTCTCACTTTCACTTTTCACTCTCACTTTCACTCAAAAAAATTCTCACTCTCACTTTCACTCAAAAAATTTTTTACTTTCACTCAAAAATTCTCAGTCTCATTTCTACTCAAAAATTCTCATTTTTAACTCTCATTTTCACTTTCACTTAAAAAATTCTCAATTTTCTCTGTCACTTTGACCTAAAAAATTCTCACTTCTCACCCCCACTTTCACTCAAAAAATTTCCACTTTTCATTCTCACTATCACTTTCACTCAAAAAATTCTCACTTTCTCTCTCACTCTCACTTAAAAAATTCTCACTTTTCACTCACACTTCAAAAATTGATCAAGAAAATAACGGTAAAAAATGTTTAAATTGATGTATCTTTCTTGCATGTCTATAATGTAAAGTGAAAGTGGGAATTTTTTTGAGTGAAAGTGAGAGAGAAACTCAGAGTGAAAAGTGAAAGTGTGAATTTTTTGAGTGAAAAGTGAAAGTGAGTTACATGAACGCACCCCTAAAGCTTTAATTTATGACGTTAAAAGTATTATATAGCATCCCCACCACACAGTACATTTAAAGTGCACTGCGATTTGACACATGTACGACTATATTTGTGGTAATAGGTGCAGTCTAAGCTGAAATTAAAAGACCTTAATGAAGAAAGTACTGTAGTACGTTCAATAGCATTACGAGGCGACAAACTTTTAACTTCGATTACAGAGGATGTAATACCTTCAACTTGGACAATAAAGCGAATTTTCTCTAGGTGACGAAGATTTTAATGTATTGAATTCATTCATGAAATATGTTTATAAAAGAAAAATAATAAAATAACAATAATAATATATTAAATAGGCGAAAAAGATATCGTTCATTCAGTCCTTCTTTCCATTTTTTCATTCTCGATATTACTTTTTAATTTATCCAATTCTTCTTTTATCTTCTTAAATTGATTCACTCTTTTGTTGTTGTTATGCTTCCTTTTTCTGAATGCTGTCAATTCCTTATTAGATTGGTTTAAATTTTGAATTTTAGTAATTTCACCTAGAATAATTATATTATTATTATTAAAAGAGAACAAAGTAAAATGTGAGATGTTAAAACAATACCAGAATGGATTAAAATAATCTGCAACGCTTTAATCCCTCTCGGATGAAACTATCAACACAGAAGATTCAAATAATCCATTTTGATATTATTCTTTACTATGTATGAAATTTTACTTCAAGCTGTACATCAAGTCAATAATTTGTTAAAATTTGCTAAATTTAGTTTCATTAACCTTTTCGTGCCTCCGGTATATATGTTGGCATCCACATGAAAAAGGGTCCATTTTAGCACTATTGGACTAATCTTTTTGTGCGTATTCCTTGCAAAATTTAGAAAATTTTGAATGATCTTGCAACTTTATTGATAAAAAATTCACTGAGTTACAAAATTTCAAAATTTACAATGCAAAAACCCTCATTTTGAGAAAAACAGAATTGAATATTGCAATATCAATTAATTATTATATCTCTGGTTCTTCTAGGAAGTTATTCAGATAAGAATAGTTTCCAGTCTAGGACATCTTGAAACACCCCCCCTTAATTCGAAAATAAGTAAAATTGATAAAATGGGCCTTTTTGAAATGGAGGTCCACATATATGTCTCACTTATAAGAATTTATGTTATTCTTAAAAAAGTCAACTAATCAATAAGCGATAAAATTCTTTCTATTCCGAATGGCCGCTGCTACAATTTAAAAAATTAAAAAATAACGTAGCACAATTATAATTATTATAAACAATAGGTTACATATTTATAAGAAAATAACGAAATCTTATTTTTCAAAATTTTCTCAAATTCACTTGAAATTTCTTACTCAGAATTTTGGAAAAATGTTCGACATATTGGATCCGCCATTTTGAATTTTCAAAATTTTGAAAAATGTTACTTCAGATTTGAAATCAGCGATTCCAAAAACCTTTGACTAACAAGTTTCAACGAAATCCAATTTCTAGGTTTCTCGAGGGCACGAAAGGGATAAGGACAATATTAAGTTAGTTAGTATTAAAATTGTTTATTAAAAATTAATCTATTATATAATTAATACGAAAACTTTGTAGGTTAATAGAAAAAAATGAACAAAATTGTTGTTTACATTTCTTGAACTAGTAATTTCATTTACATAGAAAACATTAAATTTAAAAAATGTTATTAGTAAATAGTAAAATTTTAAGTAGTGTCAGATGGGGTAAACAGAAACAAGCTGTAAATCGAAACAGTAGTTATTTAAATTAAGTAAAGGATTTTTAAAAATTAATACGGCTGTTGTGGGTGGTCTAAGGTTCAAGTTTTGAGGCCATATTTATTTTTGAAATTATTTATTTAACTGAATTAAATACTGTTTCCATTTACCCCTAAATTTTATCAATGTTGAAGTGGTAAATAAAAACAGCTGATTATTGCTATTTAAAGATACCCATATTTTCTACTATCCCATAGAGTTGTTCAGCGGAAGTGAAATAATAACTCTAAACACAAGAATATCGGAAGTAATCCGATTTATGAAAAAATCATATGTTATTGGTGAAATTTAGTACATCTGTTAGAGGGGTTGTTCACTGTTTCTATTTACTTCAACTGACTCTAATCCATTTATTGTTCAAAATAAAATTCATGAAAATTTTGGTCTCATTTAATACATTTCTTTATGCAAATTATTTTTATGAAAGATATTTACATTCATTCAGGACATCTGGGATGATTGTTTGTGTGTCCTGATGACATGTCTTTGCGGCTATAAAATATTAAAATCATTATTAATATTGATATTGAAAATTAAAATACATGAAAAATATTATTAACCATTGATTATTTGTGGTAAAGTTAATGAAAATTTTCTGGTTATGTTTCAAAATTTTTTTTTACAAATTATTCATTTATAAACAATATTTACGTTCATGTTGGACATCTGAGATCATCGTTTGCGTCTCCTTATCACATTTCACAGTGGCTACAAATATTAAAATTATTGTTAATATTAATATTAAATAAAATTAGTATTGTCATTAAGTATTAGACATGAGACAAATAGCAAAATATCCATCTGGTGATTTTGTGGTTTAAACGTACTACATGTTTTTACTTGAAACTTTGCAGACAATTTTGTAGCAAAATTTATGATAGAACGTCCATAAGCGTACGTCCTGCCAAAAGGCCATTTAGATAAGACTTTAAAAGTAAAGGAATTTAATTTTTATTTTCCAGAACTCCTTAAGATTAAAGTAGATAAAAAGATGAAAAAAAACATTTAAGTTTTTTAAATAATAATATTAAACCATTTGTCAAAGCCCTCAAACTCTTCAAGCTCTATAATTATTCTCAGTACAAACTTAATGACAATTCTGATTTTCAAATTATTTTTTTTTAACTCATAGTTTTATTAAGGATATTTACATTTGTTCGTGGCATCAAATATTCCAATGGTCTGCATTCCTCTATCACATATGTTTGCGACTATGAAGTATTACAATTTTTAGTATTAATAAATATTGTTCTATTAAAAAATAATAATTTATTAAAAACCTTCAAAGAATGTTGAAGTTTCTTGATGTATTGAGACGCAGGAATTCTTCCCGAAAGACATTTGATCGAACGGCATTTGATCGAAAGGACATGTGATTGAAAAGTCATTTGATCAAAAAGTTATTTTATCGAATAGACATTTGTTCAAAAGGACATTCGATCCAAAAGTCATTTGATCGAATAGACATTTGATCGAAAAGCCATTTGTTCGAAAGGACATTCGATCGAATAGACATTTGATCGAATGGAAAATTGCTCTAAAATATATTTGATCGAATTGAAATGTGCTCAAAAAGACATTTGATCGAATAGAAATTTGCACAAAGAGACATTTGATCGAATATATATTTGCTCGAAAGGGCATGTGATCGAAAAGTCATTTGATCAAAGAGACATTTGATGGAAAAGACATTCTATCGAATAGACATTTGATCGAAAAGTCGTTTGAACGAATCTTTTTTGGCATAAGAGTTTCCCTTCTTTATTCTACAAATAGTCATAGCATAAATACCATTACCAAAAGTAAAGCTTAAAGTCTGTACATAATTAACTTCTATAGTATTTCATGCTATGACTATTTGTGAAATAAAGATGGGAAAGTCTTATGCCAAAAAAGATTCGATCAAATGTCCATTCGATCAAATCACTTTTCGATCAAATGTCTATTCGATCAAATGTCTTTTTGAGCAAGTTTCCATTCGATCAAATGACTTTTCGATCGAATGTCTATTCGATAAAATCACTTTTCGATCAAATGTCTATTCGATCAAATGTCTATTCGATCAAATGTCTTTTTGAGCAAATTTCCATTCGATCAAATGACTTTTCGATCGAATGTCTATTCGATAAAATGACTTTTCGATCAAATATATATTCGATCAAATGACTTTTCAATCAAATGTTCTTTCGATCAAATGTCTTTTCGTTTAAATGTCTATTCAATCAAATGACGTTTCCATCAAATGTCTATTCGATCAAATGTCTTTTTGAGCAAATTTCCATTCGATCAAATGACTTTTCGATCGAATGTCTATTCGATAAAATGACTTTTCGATCAAATATCTATTCGATCAAATGACTTTTCAATCAAATGTTCTTTCGATCAAATGTCTTTTCGATAAAATGTCCATTCGATCAAATGTCTTTCGGGAAGAATTCCTGTGCCTCGATGTATTATTATTTTTATATAAATTCATTGTACAATTCAGTTATTGAATTTTTAAACTATTATGATAGTTCAACTCCTTTTAAAAAGAAATTGAAATGTATTTTCTTTATGTTTTTAAATACATACTTTTTATCGAATCTCCATCTTGTGCTGTATTTTCTTTGCGGGTACCTGTTCAATTTTATGAAAGTTTAAATTATACATTTTCAATCAATGTTCTTTACAAACTTACACTAATTTATAAATGTTTAATTACCGGTAAAAATTGTTTCCTCAGTATAGTTGGATGTTTTATACAAAAAAGATGTGCTACCTGGATTTTTTTCTACTTCAACATTTAGCAATTCCTCTTCCATTGCGTTGAATGGTTCTGCAATTTCTGTAATTTTGAAAAATACATTTGTTTAAAATCTATGTAAATAAAATCAGACTTTTATCTGCACATTGCATAGAATTTGAAAAATTATGTTTAATTTTTCTATTCGAGAAGTAAGAATTCCAAAAATGCAAATAAAAAAAATGTATGTATGTGTGTATGTCTGTCCGCAATATTTTGTCTGTTAATAACTCAAAACCGATTTGCCGATTAGAAGGAAACTTGGCATTCTCTGAAGTATTAATCTAACTTAATAGCTTTGCCATATCCGATTGGAAAATATTAAGAGTAACAAAAAGTTAGAACTTTTTTTTACAAAATTAAAAAAAAAATTTGTTAATTTTTTGTTAAATTGATGTGACAGTTTTTCATTGCCTTTTTAATTTAAGTACAACTAATTTTCACTATAAAAATGAAATATAAATAATAAATCCGATTTTTTAAGCCACAATCATTTTTTTTTATTTTTCTGTAATGCATCATGTGTTACCTTTCTGTTTTTTGTGTATTTTTTTATTGTTACTTACCGATAAATTCATCTTTTCTAAGATTGTTGTCATTGTCTGATGTATCTAAATTGAAAAATTAAATAAATTATTTAAAATATTAGTGTCATAAATTTATAGAAGAATCCTGGTATCCGAGTTTAAGTCGACCGAACGTATTTTTGATAACCCTGCCGGTAAATGTAGTCATTAGATATGATAGTTTTTTATGTTACTAATTACTAGTACAATTAATTCTGTATCAATTTTTAAAAAAAGGTGTTTACCACTCTTAAAGTGGAAGTACCTTAATATATTTTTGACAAAGTGAGCTCGGATCACCGGGATTATTTTTAAATAGTTTTTATTCCTTACTAAGTAAATTTTCATCTCCACCATTAATGTCATCCAATTCAGAAGTGCGGGAAGGATTTAATGGATTTGGAGTTTCTATAGATTGGAATGTTTATTTTATTAATGTATCTTTAATATAATGAAGGACAATGTAATCATTTAGCGGGTAATTAAAATGACTTATTCTAGAGGAATGGATAAAAACCTTTCTTAAGGAAAAAAATACATAGTTTTGAGAATGTGTTTTGTGGGAACGTAGAAAGAAATATGTTTATTTTTTAATGTTATGTTTTTTTATTTGTTATGAAAAACATAATTTACACTTAATTGCAAAAAAAGACGTATATGACAGTCCGCTTTAATATTTATGAGAAGAAAGACCTTTTGACCAAAAAACTTTTTAATTCGAGACTAATTGCATTTCATTTTAATGATCTTAAAGTGTTAAAAACCGTCTAAATCTGAAAATTGACTTTATTAGTCAGAAGGTCTCTTTTGTCAGACGTGGTAAAATATATTCATCCAATAAAGTTTAGATTTTAACTCTATTGCGTAATTGTAAAAAAGTTTTTTTTAAAGAAAATAAGTTTAACAATAAAATATCCAAGTTTCTATCCTAGCAATAGAAAATATTTCGTATATTTGGGTATTTGCAAAATCTCCACGAATTTTGAATGACCTAATTATTTAAATACTGATATTTACCGTCAGCAGGAGCAGGTTCGTTCTCCTCTTCAAAATCATCTAAATCAAAAATTATTTATCGCATTATTAAATTATCTTCAACTATTCTATCGTCATCCTTCTCTTTGTATTTAAAAAACGGTCTAAAAAAGTTTACGAAACAATATGATTTTATAAAATATAAAGTTTCTGGGATATATTAATTCGAATTTAAGGTCAGTTTTTTAAAATTGAAACTAGCGGTTCTAACACATCGGACAAAAAAATTAACAAATCGCTGATTTGCTTAAAATTACTACTGGGGGATTTTACGAGTTATTGATCACGAACATGATGTCAATATGACATCATATTAGAATTTAACAACCTCAAAAACTCTCGAGAAATAAATGTATTGTTTAATATTTTTTGTAGAAGGCTATATATGAACACTGGCGAAAAGGTGTTATGATTTTTTTGGTTATATATGGGCCGTAGAATGTTATGGGGTTAATAAGTTCAGGACTAAAAATTTTGATCAAAATCGGAATATTATCGGATTATAAAGTTCAGTTCTTAAACTGATCCTAAATGCGTAAAATTTTTCATTACAAAATTTAATTGTACTATTGGCAAAATTGTTTATTCGTCTTAAATATTTTAATAAACACAACAATATAAATAAATAGTTATAAATAAAAGAAGTATTAAAATGTAAAAAGGCTGAATCAAAATTTCTACTTAATGTAAATAAATATATTTATTGTTAAAAGTAAAATGATAAAATATAATGGTATATTAGTAAACTTTTAAATGTTTTCAAGAATAAAAGGACTAAAAAATTAAGATAAAAAAATACCAAGAGAAGCATGCTCACTGACTTATAATAGTATACAAAGCCACAAAAACAGCCATTTATTATTTTTGCGTTTGTAGTCCGAGACGTGAACAAATTTTTGCAAACGTCAAAGTAAATAATTCAGCAGCTTTGATCTGTTCCCAGTTAAAAATTTGTCTACTTTATTTGTTTACGTATTAAATGTTTATTTGATGAGGTTATATAGTCTCATCTCGGTTTCGGAAAATAAGAATTTGTAAATCTCGTCTTCCCGTGTAGAAATTTCGCTATGGCCCGGATCAGGGACAGATCAGGCCTTCCCTATCAGCGAATAAAACACACGGCCCGATATGGCCCTTATCAGGAAATCCACATTTGAGTTTCGCCCCTATCTGGCCCAGGTCGGGCCGTGTGTTTCATTCCCTAATATGGCCATACTAGGGAAATTTCTATATGGTTTGGTATCGTCTCGGTTTCGTCAACTTAGATATTGTTTGAGTCGCGCTTTTATAATTGTGGTCTCGTTTTTAAAGAAAATGATCTGAAAAACGAATATAATTACAAAAAATTATTTATAAATAATATATTTAAATATAATATAACAACGTCAGCCGAAATTAAACTTTTTTTTCACCCATGAACAAACTAAGAATTTACGGAAACTAGAGCTAAAAATAAGCGTGTTTCTGGCCGCTTTCGAAGATCAAGTTATTTACGGTTTTTTATGGGTAAAAATAACCCTTTAACAATAGGTAACCAATTGTCTTGCAAAAAATGTTGAAAAATGGGGAGTTTATATTCCAAAATTATTTAAACGTTATTGTGACTATTAAACATACCCTTACCAATATTTTAAATCCAAGTTTTAACCCTAAAACTAGCCCTATTTTGATTTAATTTAAAGATACCAATAAAACTAAAAAAATGGATTTTTTAAAAAAATAGATGTTGAATTATTTTAATATAATTTTAAAGTCTATCATTTATAGTTTTTCACCCCAATTCTGATTGCAAAACCAATCCCTAAGTTAAATCAATATATTTAATACTGCCTTATGAGTTTTGGAATTTTATTAAAATTCGAATTTTAGGGTTTTTGGGATCGCTAATTACAAATCTGAAGTAAGTTTTTAAAAATTAAATATAGCGTATCCAAAATAACGGACAAATTCGAAAATTTATCTTATTTTTACACTGACAGAAATAATTTGGATGTATTAGGAATTTGGTTATGTTTAAGAATTTCCTTAAAGTTTTGGTAACCCAAATGTTGATTTTATCTCAGGTTAAATGAGAAATTTATAAATAAGGAACACTTAACCTACAATTTGTAATAAGGTTTCCTTCATTCAAATATCTACATGTTAAAATCATATGAACCTTTTTTGTGAGCGTATGAAACTAAAGAGAAATTTGGTTAAGAGGTTAGTACGGTTTAGAAATACCCTGGCGAATGTGTTTCATACGAATATACGACGAATTCGTCGTCACTTCGTCGTCAGTTCGTATTACGTTAGAATATTTGAATAATTAGGCAAAAACAATTAAAGAAAACTATTGAAATGAATAAAGGAATACCTAAGGATAAAATTGACATATTTTTTAGGATAAATTAACGTTAAATTAATAAGAAATTAATGCTTAAAGTAGGAAATGTCAGTTTTAGTGTAGGATGTATGTGTGTGTAAGATCGATATTGGAATAAACTGTTGATATGTCGCCGCACATTCTGCGCGACAGATGGCAGGGGTGACATTTGTCCATGGCTTTATATTACATGCTCATTCATTAAGAAAGCTATTTTTTATTTGTTGGTAGATTTAAATAAAATGAAGAAAAAACATTATATTTAAAAAAACATAATTTCAACCCTCAAAAGAAATAATGAATGTTTTAGACCAATAAAAATAAAGTTGAAACTCCTCCTTCATTAGGAAACCTTTTTTTTATTTGTTGGTCAAGTTACACAAAATGGAAAAAAAATTATATTTAAAAAATAAAACATATAATTCCAACTCTCAAAAGAAATAATGGATGTTTAAGACCAATAAAAAAATTGACAAACTCCTCCTACTTTCAAAATCAATTTTTCTATTTGTTGCTAGGTTTAAACAAAATGGAGAAAAAAAATTATATTTAAAAAATAAAACATAATTTCAACCCTCAAAAGAGATAATGGATGTTTTAGAACAAATATTAAGTTGAAACTCCTCCTTTATTAAGAAACCTAATTTTTTATTTGTTGGTCAAGTTACACAAAATGGAAAAATAATTATATTTAAAAAATAAAACATATAATTCCTACCTTAAAAGAAATAATTAGTGACGTATAAGTCATCCTTTTTTTCTTTTATATGTTTTATTTTTCAAATATAAATTTTTTTCCAGTTTGTGTAACATAACACGGAAAAAAATTTTCACTGTGGGGAACAGCTAATTTCGAAAATAAATAACATAAAGAATCTATTCAACTAATTCAGTGAATGATTTCCAATGCATTAGTCAAACTGTTTCTCTGATATAGAGAAAATGAATTTCACTGGTCAGCCATATTGGAAATATTTGATAGTTTACCATTCTCAGAAATTTCTCTAAAATCACAAATGTCAAATTTACATTTATTACCTCTAAATACGTATTAATTTACTAATTTTACATTTTATTAGTTATAATATAAAAAATATAATTAATAGAATTTGAATATACGCTTTCAACATTAATTTAAAAATGTTTTCATTCAAGTGTTATTTTGAGGTTATGTTGTTTTCAAAAGGTAAAGCAAGAAATATCATTTTCGCTGGATCAGCGAAAATGGATTATCGATGGAGCCAAATCAGTGAAACTTATAGCTATTATAGTGATTGTTATCTCTACTTTAGTAGAACTTTTCTTAGCGTGAACCAATACAAATAAAAAAAAGCTTTCTTTATGAAGGAGGAGTTTCAACATTATTTTTATTGGTCTAAAACTTCCATTATTTAGTTTGAGGGTTGAAATTATGTTTTATTTTTTAAATATAATTTTTTTTCTCCATTTTGTTTAAACCTACCAACAAATAGAAAAATTGATTTTGAAAGTAGGTGGAGTTTCAACTTAATATTTTTGTCTAAAACATCCATTATTTCTTTTGATGGTTGAAATGATATGTTTTATTTTTTAAATATAATTTTTTTTCTCCATTTTGTTTAAACCTAGCAACAAATAGAAAAATTGATTTTGAAAGTAGAAGGAGTTTGTCAATATTTTTATTGATCTTAAACATCCATTATTTCTGTTGAGGGTTGGAATTATATGTTTTATTTTTTAAATATAATTTTTTTTTCTATTTTGTTTAAACCTAGCAACAAATAGAAAAATTGATTTTGAAAGTAGGAGGAGTTTGTTTTTTTTTATTGGTCTAAAACATCCATTATTTCTTTTGAGGGTTGAAATTTTGTTTTATTTTTTAAATATAATTTTTTTTCATTTTGTTTAAACCTAGCAACAAATAGAAAAATTGATTTTGCAAGTAGGAGGAGTTTGTTTTTTTTATTGGTCTAAAACATCCATTATTTCTTTTGAGAGTTGAAATTATATGTTTTATTTTTTTAATATATTTTTTTTACCATTTTGTTTAAACCTAGCAACAAATAGAAAAATTGATTTTGAAAGTAGGAGGAGCTTGTTAATTTTTTTATAAGTCTTAAACATCCATTATTTCTTTTGAGGGCTGGAATTATATGTTTTATTTTTTAAATATAATTTTTTTTCTATTTTGTGTAACTTGACCAACAAATAAAAAAATAGGTTTCCTAATAAAGGAGGAGTTTCAACATTATTTTTATTGGTCTAAAACATCCATTATTTCTTTTGAGAGTTGGAATTATGTTTTATTTTTTAAATATAATTTTTTTTCACCATTTTGTTTAAACCTAGCAACAAATAGAAAAATTGATTTTGAAAGTAGGAGGAGTTTGTTTTTTTATTGGTCTAAAACATCCATTATTTCTTTTGAGGGATGAAATTATGTTTTATTTTTTAAATATAATTTTTTTTCTCCATTTTGTTTAAACCTAGAAACAAATAGAAAAATTGATTTTGCAAGTAGGAGGAGTTTGTTTTTTTTATTGGTCTAAAACATCCATTATTTCTTTTAATGATAGAACGTCCAACGTCCTTCCTGCAGGACCAAAAAGACTCAGGTGAGTCCGTCCGAAATCGCTGAATAAAACTAACATGGGTTTACATAAACAAAAAGTAATATATATGGTTGGAAAGGTGATGAAACAAGCTTTCAGCGCATGTAAATGTCGAGCTCGTAAGTTCAAACCGAAGAGCAGGGTAGCTTAAAGAAGTTGAATTTTCCAAAAATTCATATAATTTTTAGTCACAAAATGATGGAACCCGGTCCTGCCGGCAGGATGCTTTTCGCTTTGTTTAAAAGGCTACCAAGCCTAGGCATATAAATTTAGAAATTTGATATTTACATCATTGGAAAGCTTGTTTCATTACCTTTCCAACGATATATTTGTTTTTGTTTTTATCTGCTTGCATATTAATTTTATAAAGAAAATTTGAGAAGAGTTTTTATTCAATTGGCCGCAATTTTGCTGATTAATATTAAAAATGAAATTTTTTTAAATTAAACAAATAGGTTTCATTCTTTCAACGTTTCTGAAGAAAAAGAGACTAGACCGGCCAAAATATATTGATTTTTGTGGGTTTTACATTAAATTTACGAAAAAATGTTTTTTTTTTACTTTTTATAAGCAGCAAGTTTGAGGGCTTTGAAAAATGGTTTAATATTATTATTTTAAAAAGTCAAATATATGGATTTTTTCGTCTTTTCGTCTACTTTAATCCCAAGAAGTTTCGAAAAAGAAAAATTGAATTCTCTTTTTTTAAAAGCCTTTTTTTCGGAACATCCTTCCGGCAGGATGGGCGCTTGGACGTTCTATCATTAAGGGTTGAAATTTTGTTTTATTTTTTAAATATATTTTTTTTTCATTTTGTTTAAACCTTATCAACAAATAGAAAAATTGATTTTGAAAGTAGGAGGAGTTTCTTAATTTTTTTATTGGTCTAAAACATCCATTATTTCTTTTAAGGATTGGAATTATGTTTTATTTCTTAAATATAATTTTTTTTCTCCATTTTGTTTAAACCTAGCAACAAATAGAAAAATTGATTTTGAAAGTAGGAGGAGTTTGTCAATATTTTTATTGATCTTAAACATCCATTATTTCTGTTGAGGGTTGGAATTATATGTTTTATTTTTTAAATATAATTTTTTTTTCTATTTTGTTTAAACCTAGCAACAAATAGAAAAATTGATTTTGAAAGTAGGAGGAGTTTGTTTTTTTTATTGGTCTAAAACATCCATTATTTCTTTTGAGGGTTGAAATTTTGTTTTATTTTTTAAATATAATTTTTTTTTCATTTTGTTTAAACCTAGCAACAAATAGAAAAATTGATTTTGCAAGTAGGAGGAGTTTGTTTTTTTTATTGGTCTAAAACATCCATTATTTCTTTTGAGAGTTGAAATTATATGTTTTATTTTTTTAATATATTTTTTTTTACCATTTTGTTTAAACCTAGCAACAAATAGAAAAATTGATTTTGAAAGTAGGAGGAGTTTGTTTTTTTTATTCGTCTAAAACATCCATTATTTCTTTTAAGGATTGGAATTATGTTTTATTTCTTAAATATAATTTTTTTTCTCCATTTTGTTTAAACCTAGCAAGAAATAGAAAAATTGATTTTGAAAGTAGGAGGAGTTTGTTTTTTTTATTCGTCTAAAACATCCATTATTTCTTTTGAGAGTTGGAATTATATGTTTTATTTTTTAAATATAATTTTTTTTCCATTTTGTGTAACTTGACCAACAAATAAAAAAAAGGTTTCCTAATGAAGGAGGAGTTTCAACTTTATTTTTATTGGTCTAAAACATTCATTATTTCTTTTGAGGGTTGAAATTATGTTTTTTTAAATATAATGTTTTTTCTTCATTTTATTTAAATCTACCAACAAATAAAAAATAGCTTTCTTAATGAATGAGCATGTAATATAAAGCCATGGACAAATGTCACCCCTGCCATCTGTCGCGCAGAATGTGCGGCGACATATCAACAGTTTATTCCAATATCGATCTTACACACACATACATCCTACACTAAAACTGGCATTTCCTACTTTAAGCATTAATTTCTTATTAATTTAACGTTAATTTATCCTAAAAAATATGTCAATTTTATCCTTAGGTATTCCTTTATTCATTTCAATAGTTTTCTTTAATTGTTTTTGCCTAATTATTCAAATATTCTAACGTAATACGAACTGACGACGAAGTGACGACGAATTCGTCGTATATTCGTATGAAACACATTCGCCAGGGTATTCGTCTAGTTCTAATGGTATGTTTGAAATGCCTCAACTGTTGGGCTGTTTTTATTTCAGCAATATATAGTAATACTATAATATAGTAAAACTATATGTGTAATATAACCTAAATTATGCCTGTACAATTCACTTTTTTATTTCAGTATATAAAATTTAATAACCATGGTATTTCGAAATTGCAGAATATTTAGGAGGTCCCCTAAAGTCTATATTTAGACAATATGGGAATTTAATTTAAATGATTGAAATATACATTTTTACAATATCTATATTTAAGTCGACTTTAAATTATTGTCAAAATCCGACTTCAAATTCGTAATCAGCGAACCCAAAATCCATCAATTAAAAAGTTTAAAGTCGATTGGATTAAAATTTAAAAATTGTTTCCTGTATTTATCAGCAGCCTTTTTTTAAAAAAGCCCTTTATATTAAAGGGTTAATACTACTAGAACATTCCTATTTTACCTACAATCAACTAAAATATAATTCTTATTTTTAAAAATGTATATTTAAATTACTTAAACTAAATTCCCAAAAGGTGTAAATATAGGCCTTGGGCCTCCTTTTAAGTTAGTTATGTTAAATTAAAATTTTTTGACAAATTTCAATTAAATTTAGATTTCTATTTTTAAATTGTCCGACATTTTGATATTCTAAAAACTGACTTTAGATTTTCAATTATAGACTCCTAAAACCTTTGAATACAAAGTTTCATAAGATTCCTAAAATCATAGGGCAGTATTCAACATATTGATTCAGCTTAGGTATTGGTTTTGAGATAAGGGTTGGGGTGAAAAATTGAAAATGGTTTTCTAAATTTTTTGAAAGACACTGTTTAAAGGTTGCTTTTACTCCTAAAAACCGTAAACGTCTTTTTCTCGATAAACGGCCTGAGGGGGGGGGGTATTGAATCAGTCGCAAAAAATTTCGTTTTCGATATTTTTTTAGTGTTAAACGTGTAGAATAATCACTGTAATTATGTATTGTAAAGGTCTCGTCGAGAGTTTCATCGATGTTTGCTCTTATATTGGCGTCGCCTCGATCTTCTACCGTAAAATTTTTAGTCATATTGTCTCGACTTATGCAGCTTTACTTGACAACATAATCTGACCAGTCATTGACTGCAAAAAGAGGGCGTTACATTTTTAATCAGTCTTTTGTAAAAGTTTCTTTCCAGTCAGTGGTCTGTATCTAAAAATTTTTTTAGTGTTTGGACAAAACTGACTAAAAATTTCTTCCTTGATGTAACTTACGATAAGTATTCGTAAAAAAGTGTCAATTTCTGATAGCAGACGACAGAGAGCAAAAGCTGTTTAACAAAAGTGAAAGTAGTGTTGATTTTTACCTATAGATTGAAATATGAATTCATCACTTTAATATGCTCAAAAAATTGGTTTGCTTCATGTCGTTTGTTATCTGAAAATGTAGTTTTTGTACCTGTGAAACAAATTTATTCACCTTCTGCAGATAATGGATCTAACCCGTTCAATACCTCTGAAATCGGTGGCCAAACTAATTCTATGTGCTTGGTTGCTAAAAAGATTTTAATATGTTATTAATTAAAGTAGCAATTATTTCACTGTTTAAAATTGTGAGAAAACTTTTTTAATGTCAGCACAGTAAAAATAATGACTTCTCTTAAGTCAACAAGGCAGTTTTAAATTTTATCAGGATGTAACATTTTTTAAGCAGTCAAATCTGAATTTACGCAATGGATTTCAAAGGATTTTACATTAAAGCAAACAGTGTTAAAGTTAAGATTGATTTTACAGTAGGATATTCTTTTTACTATGAGTATTTTTTTAAGCCATTGTTCATTTACAGTTTAAATACTGATTAATATAAATCTTTCATGATGATTTAAAATAAATAATACAGTTTTTTATTATTCTATTGTTCATAAAATTGTAGCTATAATTGACTATATTTTATAGAAAATAAGGTTTAGAGAAGAAATTCTCATTGTTATTTTTGGCCGAACATCTTACACAAAGAAATCCGGGTAAATTTAACTACTTTATATATTTAGAGACATGGATTGTAAGATTTTGATGCTCAAAAGATTTTACACAGTACTATTATTTTGTTACTGACTATTATGAAAAATGTTACAAAAAATATAGTTATGTTGACCCATTCTTTCAAGATGTTAGTCCGCATGTTTTTCATAGTAACTGTTACTATTTGGCTGTTTCAAAAAGTTCAAAGGGGGCGCCCTTTCCCAAGGGACCGTTAAAACTTACGTCAAATTTGACCTACTTCATGAACTACAGATCAAAAAGAGGTCAATAACGGCAAAACATTACGTCAAAATCTACGTCTAATTTGACCTATTGTTAGAACTGAAGGTCAAACAGGGGCGCAATAACGGTTCTAAATTACGTCCAGATCTATATCTAATTTGACATATAGGTCGAAAAAGATGCAATAACGGCATTGCATTACGTAAAAATCTACATCTAATTTGATTAATTTTTTGACCTAATGTTAAAAAAGGCACAATAACGACCCTACATTACATCAAAATCAATGTTGAATTTGACCTCCACTATATTTACTCAAATAGTTTTTACCTATTCGCCCAAAATTGAAAAACTATTCCCTCTACCCTCAAAATTTAGGTCTATTTTAAAGACAATTTTGATCTATATGTAAAAGAATGACAAACAATTTCCTCTGCCCTCAAAATTTTTGTATTTTTAAGGTCAGTTTTCATTTACACGTAAAAACCTAACGATTAAACTTATTTTCACTTGATCTTCCCTCAAAATTTAGGTCAATTTTAAGAGCAGTTTTGACTTACAGGTTCCTCAAAATTTGGTTCCCATAGGTCAAATAGAAGCACTATTAGGACTGCCTAATGTACTGTAGGTCAAAATTTATGTCAAATTTGACGTATTTTTTAACATGTGCGTCAAACAAGCAAACTCCTTACCCCAGGTGCGAATTTCGGTCGGCCGCCACAGTTAAAACGTCGGACCAAAGTCGGACCAACTGTGGCAACCGAAGTTTCGGCACCCAAAGGTGCCGAAACTTCGGTTCAATGTTTTTCTCAAAGTCGGGCCAACCATGAATACCGACCGGGAGAACTGATGGTTGGCCCAACCATCAGCCACAGTGGGGCCGACGGTCGGGTAAACTTCAACCGCCACAGTTAAAAATCGATTTCTTGATGGTCGGCCCAACCATCACCCACAGTTGGGCCAACGGTCGGTTAAGCTTTGACCGTCAAAGTTGTGAAACCGATTTCTTGATGGTCGGCCCAACCATCACCCACAGTTGGGCCAACGGTCGGTTAAGCTTTGACCGTCAAAGTTGTGAAACCGATTTCTTGATGGTCGGTCTGACCATCACCCACAGTTGGGCCAACGGTCGGGTACAGTTGTAGTTTATAAAGTTATTACGCTCCTTTTTCAGACATGTAAGCGTAAAATAGTTGTAGCATGTGTGGCTGCAGTGCGTTATGTTGAGAGTTCGGTCCTCGCGAGCGTTAAATATTTTAATATGTTTATAACTGATATAATATATGTGCGATAAATGTGTGATGAATGTAAGGTAATTGTCGACTTGTGGTCCTTCAATAAACATTTTTTTTATTAACATTTATCATTGATTAGCAAGACTACCTTTACAAAAGTTGGGCCGACCGTGAATACCGAAGGATGCCCAACCATTCGATCCCACGGTCGGCACAACTTTGGCATCCATAAACGATGAAACTTTGGTGCCAACGGTTGGTCCAACTGTGTCAACCGTTGGAAGGCGGGCGTGATCAATCCACATGGTGGCCCGACCATTGGCTGACCAAGTTGGGCCGACCATGCACACGGTTGGCTCGACTATGGTCCGACCGACAATTCGCACCTGGGACGTCAAAGAATAGTTTTTTAAAATCAAAACTTAGGTCCAATTTCACCAAATTTTGGCCCTACAGGTTTGTGTTTTTGAAGTCTCATTTTTTGCAGATTGTTATAAGTTTATTGAAAATAAAAATAATTTAGTTACTATATTTTTCAAGTTAAAAAATATTAAACAGACATAAAAAAGTTGAGTCACACAATTGCCGCCAGTAGTGTATGTGTTATACATATATATGAAAATTCTTACGTTTCAATGTGTAGATGAAAGCACCCATTAAATTGCACAATTTTTTTAATTGTTGATTCACGTCCATTCTTTCTACATGTCTTTTGTGACACACTTCTTTCATTGCTTTCGATATCTCAATATTTCTCTTTATTGTTTCATCTTGTGTAGTTATTTGTTGTAAATTTTCTGTAAAATATGAACTGTATGTAATTGCATTTAATAGGAAAGACAGAAATCGATAAACGAAAGACAATTCATGTTAGGAATATTTTTTTTATCATAAAGGATGTTTTTGAGGTACATTCTGTGTGTTCTCCTTTGAGGCCACTTTAAAGATAAAACGTCCAAGGGGCCTACCGACATCGCAGAATTAATATGGTTCTGGTAACAGAGCATGGCAAAGAAAAGGACAAAGACAGATTCTGTCGTTTTCTTTCGTATGTTCTGTTCTCGTATCTGTATTCCAAGACTTTATAAATGGTTGGATAGGTGATATTGTAATTTTGGTCGGTCCATAGTTGGGCCAACTTTTACAAGGTCAGTCCAACTTCTCGTGCCACAGGTTGGGCCAACCATACAGATGATATCGGTTTACCGTTTAATGGGGACGATGGTTGTCCCGACAACTCATAAGGAAGTTGGCCCAACTTAAAATGCATGTGTTGTGGCAGCTATACATTTCAATGGTTGGTCCAAAGACTGATGCCAAAGTTGGTACAACTTCAGATGCGTGAGTTAGGCTAACCATAATTTTCAAAATTTGGCCAACTTCACCATCCAAAGGTAAAAAATTAATAAAAAACTAAGTATATGGAGTGTATAACTCCTTTTTCATTTTAAGCCGAGTATAATAGAGTAAAGATTTATTTATTTCTTGTGGCCTAGTGGCTTATATTTTACTTAAATTACATCTAAATAATGGACGCGTTTTCATGCAGTATTCTGCATCCTCATCAGAAAAACAAGAAAACGTCTTTTTACATCAGACGATATAAAAAGACAGAAATAAAGAAACATTCAACATTCAAACATAACCTCAAAATAAGTCTGTCACTTATAAAAGAAATCATAAATATGACAAATATAAGAAGAATCTTATTAAAAAGTTTTACTATTGTTTGTTTAAACGTGTTTTTTCTTAATATATTTATGATTTCTTTTATCGTTTTTAAGAAATTTGTGACAGACTTATTTTGAGGTTATGTCTGAATGTTGAATATTTATTTATTTCTGTCTTTTTTTATCGTCTGATGTTTTGTTTTTTGATGAGGATGCAGAATACTGCATCAAAACTCGTCAATTATTTAGATGTAATTTAAGTAAAATATAAGCCACTAGGCCACAAGAAATAAATAAATTTTTACTCTATTATACTCGGCTTAAAATGAAATCTTTACTCTATTAAAAAAATTAAATTACTTAAACAATTAACACGTTATTATTAGAGGGAACATCAGATATACGCTTAACCTATTATTATTAAACATATTATAGCTGCAACAGTCGGGACAACCGTGGCTCAGAGTTTGGCCGACCCAGAAAATATAATTAAATTAAACTGCATTTGACAAACTTTTGCAAACCGTCAGGCCAATTGTGGCCCAGAATTCGACCGTCAAAATTAATGTAAGTCAATTAAACAACGTTTCACAAAGTTTTGCCAACCATCGGGCCAACTAAAATCGGCCGACCAAAATAATGTAAGTTAATTAAACTACGTTTCTCAAAGTTTTCGTAAATTTAATGTAAAATTTTAAGAAATCAATATTTTTTGTCCCAATAACTCTCTATCTCTTCAAAAACGTTTAAAAATAAAAGGAACCTAATTGTTTAAATTTAAAAAAATTCATTTTTAATAGTTTTTTTTAGATTCATGAGATTAACTATATGAAGGTTAAACTTTTTATAGGTACCTAGCCATGGCGTTTTAATTTACGTTTTTAAAATTTAAATGCATTGTAATTTAACGTTTTTACCTTTCCAACGATATATTTGTCATTAAAATAGCTAAATCCATATTAATTTTAGAATCGACTTCAGAGGGACTCACGTAATTTTTTTTGTCTTGCCGGAAGGTCGTTGGACACTTTATGGTTAAATTACTTTAAAAATTGACGTTTTCCAAAATTCAAATAATGGATTCTTTTTAACTATTTAATATAGAAAAAAATGTGATTATTACTAATTATGTCATCAGCCGTTTTGCTCTTTTTTAGAACGGTCAACTGCTTATCGCCATATTTTGTTACCGTGTTGTATCTGCATGTATCGGAATTAACAATGGTAATTTTTCTTTTTATTTTTTTGAAAGTCTTCTTCATTTCCGATACAAAGTTAATTTTGTTCTCGTCGTTCTTGCATTTAGTTTTCATAATTTTGCAAGCTTCTTTAAAATCATTCGGTTTCAGTAATGGCATTGCCATTGCCATTGTCAGTACTTTGTCCTTCTTATCCACTTTGTTACTGTTCCGGATCCAGCTTGTTATAACAATCTACAACGTTCATATAACATTAAAAGCTTGTGTACTCCGGGAGGCATACATTTTTTCTCTGCGAGCATAAACTTATACATTCTATATGCAAATGTATACGTATCTGTGTAAAATGTTTGTCGCAGCTATCCCAGATAGCACGTTACGTTACAGTAACCTTACGGTAAGGTTACCGTGTAAGGTTAATAACATTACAGTGTGAGGTTACGATAAGGTTACCGTAAGGTTCAAATGTCCCACCTTTCCTAATATTACATTGTAAGGTTACCATATCATTGCACCGTAATATAATATAATATATTGAAATATATAATTATTATTTATTTGATAAATTAATTATTTAATATTTAATTATTATTTAGTATAAACCAACATAAAATTGTAATTATTATATGTTACATTATATAATATAATTATTAATTTCCTCAAAGAACTGGAGTTTTGAATTATTATCCGTGATGAATGAATAATAATAAAAATTGTTAACGTCGTAATAGTCGTCAACTATCAACATTATCAGTCAAGAGAACATTGTGAATGATCTGTTCAGGAGACGGATACTTATACCATGCGTGATACTAGTCACACATGAGAAATAAAATTCGAGCCATCTGTCAGAGAGTCTCAGAACTAATGGAAGATTCTCTTATAATTTCCAATCTTTCTAACAGATGGCTCGAATTTTATTTCTCATGTGTGACTAGTATCACGCATGGTATAAGTATCCGTCTCCTGAACAGATCATTCACAATGTTCTCTTGACTGATAATGTTGATAGTTGACGACTATTACGACGTTAACAATTTTTATTATTATTCATTCATCACGGATAATAATTCAAAACTCCAGTTCTTTGAGGAAATTAATAATTATATTATATAATGTAACATATAATAATTACAAATTTATGTTGGTTTATACTAAATAATAATTAAATATTAAATAATTAATTTATCAAATAAATAATAATTATATATTTCAATACATTATATTATATTACGGTGCAATGATATGGTAACCTTACAATGTAATATTAGGAAAGGTGGGACATTTGAACCTTACGGTAACCTTATCGTAACCTTACACTGTAATGTTATTAACCTTACACGGTAACCTTACCGTAAGGTTACTGTAACGTAACGTGCTATCTGGGTATGTTGTGACACAATTTTCCTTGACCACGTGTTTGTGCAATGGCGAATATATATGCTCTTGGAGAAAATATCCGTCTATGCCTGCGGAGAATAAAGTTATGCCTCACAATGTAAAAAACTAGATGGAAACCTTCACGGAATAACGATATATGGCACATTTTAAAATGCTTACAATTTTCTACTTTGAATTGACATAATTTGTTATTGCAACTACAATATGTAATGAAAACCAATTAATTATATTCTTTATTTATTTAATTACACGATTTTATTCATTTAGGCTCAAAATTCAAAAATACGTACACATATTTTCATTACAATTGTAATTATGTCAAAATGTGCCAAAGATCGTTATTCCGTGGAGGTATTCATATAATGTTTATAAAATGTATAAATTGTAATACATATAAAAGTACTAGAATAATATGTGGGTAATTTTTTGCGTGATAAAAACCCAGTAAATCGTGGAAAGTTCAATGAATCTACCACTGAAAAAAATATTATTAAATTAAGAAAATTTTTTTTCGGTGATTAAGAGAAAGTTCTCATTGCGGAAGTCAAAAAAATTAAATTTCCTTTTTATGTCATTTTTTGAAATATATATATATATATATATATATATATATATATATATATATATATATAATATGTGGGTAAAGCGATTTTTTGATCCCGAGAATATTTTCTTGTTTATAGTGTTTGGAACTCATCGGAGTCCCGAGCACTGAGTAACAAATATCAGGCAAATCCAATCGATTTTTTAAAATTTTGTAAATCTGACCTCAGAATCGTAAACAGCGACCCTAAAAACCTGTAGATATTTATCACATACACAAATTAAACAAACAATTTCAAAGAATACAATTATTACACAAAAATGTTTTCAAAACTTTAAACGCATTTTTCCCGAAACAAGGTTTTTCAAACTGATGGACATCGTAGCGTCTCAACTATTTAATCAATTAACTTCGGGTTTGCGGATAGTAAAAGGTAAGTAAATTCTACTGGTGTTATACACCTATAACATGATACAACTGTTAAGGATAGGGATTTTTTACAAGATATTAAAAATGAAAAGTAATGCAAAAATGTAGATTTTTAAAGTATCCACCATTTTGTCATTTCTTTAACTTTTTAACTATTTCATAGGTATTATCTATTCTTCAGGATGTCATATTTATCAAAAATGTTGAGTTTCTGTTTTAGACATACAACTGCGCAGTGTAGAATAACCACCGTTTTCCTTATTCAAAAAAACACTGTCGTTCCTCGCAAAAATTGGCAAAGTTCGGGTTGATTGTAGCCTCTTGCAATGAGAACCTCCCCTTAAAAGAATGTATTAAAATAATTTGCAACGCTTTAATTCATTTAGAATAAAATTTACGGCAGAAAAGATTAAAATAATCCATTTCGATGTTATTTTTTGCAATTTGCAAACCTTTCTATAAGTGTCATAAACATAACATCGTGATGTTCGCGAAGAATTACCCACATGTAGTATATAGTATTTAGACCAACTTGACGGAAATTATGCCAATTTGTGGTATACGATGCGTCGACATAAACATTTTTAAATGAATTAAAAACGTCATCATCATACGGTCCAACAATTACTTTGATGTCAGTCATTTTGTCTTGATCTTTTAGACATTGTATAATTTTAGTTGTTATTTCTCCAGAAATCACAGTACTCATGCCAATAAAGATGATGTCAGTCTAATTTGAAAGATATATTATGTTAGTTTTATTTTTGCAACGTTTTAACAATAGAGAAGTGGAATCAAGTACTCGAGAGAATTTTACTACTTCATTTGACTAATTGTAACATATTCAACAAGTATTTAATTTAACTAGGAAAATATTTTTTCTACTTTTTATACATACAAATAAACAAGTTAAATATGTCTTTAAGTTTAATAATTTTTATAATATATAATAAACATACCTTTCCGTCTTGTTCGACCATGAAAATCAACAAGTGAACATCAAAATCTTTCAGTTTTATCTTAAAAAGGGAAATGCTAATAAACATTAATTTTTAATAATTGTTAAAAGAGTGTGTAAAACTTTACTAAAAATATATTAAGAATGTGTATAAATATATTTCTAATATCCTAAATTATGATATTTTAAATAACTAAAAAATGTCTACCAAATCATCTTAGAAATGATTACCCTCTTAAATTAAGATACTTCTTTTTTGCAGTGCAGATAAATGGTCAGGGCCCTAAAATAGACATTTCATTTAAAATTTTAGTATAAAATAGCAGTACTTTATACTTTGTAATTTTTGATGTTAGTATATACCGTGTAGAAATTGAAAGTAGGAAATAGTAAGGCCCTCAATAGACGCCCTTTTGTTTAGTGAGGCGCAAACTAGGAAAATTAGTCAGGACACTTCTAATTTCGTCACGCTTAAAATATCAGGTGTTGATGTGGAAAGATAGAGAGGTTCTAACTAGATTGCCTTGTCACTGCCTGAATAGAAAAGCATAACTACTTTCTCATCGTCCTTATATACTAAGCAGAACATTTCTTTACTGCTTATGAGAAAAAGTGTAATATTTTGACATTTAAAAATAGCAATAATTTTTGCTCAAATAGTTTTTATATTTAAATAGTATTTTAATATGTGTTTAGAACTATTTTTCTGATTAATTTCATTAATTATTATTTAGAAATTGTGATTTGTCAATGAAATTGAACATTAATTACAATACCTAATAGGGGCATAAATAGATATCAGATAGATTTCTCTGTTTAGAAGAAAAGGGCATTCTAGTCAGAGCCTGATTGAAATATTTAATAGGGGCATAAATAGATATAGCTAGATTTTCCTATTTAGAAAAAGAAGGCATTCTAGTCAGTGCCCTATTATCACCTATCTAGACAACTGTCAGCCACAGTTGGGCCAACGGTCAGGTGAACTTTGGGCGCCAAAGTTAAAAAACCGATTTCTTGATCGTCGGCCCAACTGTCACCCACAGTTGGCCAACTGTCGGGTAAGCTTTGTCTGCCAAAGTTGTGAAACCAACTTTTTTATAGTCAGCCCGACTATCACCCACAGTTGGGCCAACGGTCGGGTAAGCTTCGGCTGCCAAAGTTGTGAAACCAATTTTATGGTGGTTGGCCCAACCATCAGCCACAGTTGGGCCAACGGTCAGGTGAACTTTGGCCGCCAAAGTTCGAAAATCGTTTTCTTGATGCTTGGCCCGACCGTCACCCACAGTTGGGCCAACTGTCGGATAGTGTTGTAGTTTATATAGTTATCACGCTCCTTCTTCAGACATGTAAGCGAAGCATAGTGGTAGCGTGTTACCGACCGTGGTTACCGAATGATGCCCAACCATTCGATCCCACGGTCGGCACAACTTTGGCATCCATAGACGGTCAAACTTTGGTGCCAACGGTTGGTCCAACTGTGTCAACCATTGGAAGGCGGGCGTGATCAATCCACATGGTGGCCCGACCATTGGCTGACCAAGTTGGGCCGACCATGCACACGGTTGGCTCGACTATGGTCCGACCGACAATTCGCACCTGGGATTTTTTTGGAGATTAAAAAATTGTGCCATTGACACTAAAATGAATGCACCAAGAATTATATATATATATATATATATATATATATATATATATATATTCAGCCTAATTTGACGAAAGCTATATACACTTAAAAAAAATTTAGGGAGTTAACGGACTCGAGAGTTAAATTTTTCAAGTTAAAAATCAATTCCAAAAGAAAGTTAATTTACTATCTCCCTTCATCAACACACGCGCGAGTTATTTTTTCAATGGGTAGTTAGAATTTTGGTGTTAAATATTAACTCCCTTTATTTAACTCCCCTAGTATTAACTTCCCAACGCGTGAGACTTTTATAGAATCCCCTGGGGTGTTAAAATTGAACCCTCTTTTTTACAGTGCACATTAGAAATATTTTTAACTATATTATAGCTTTTAATATATACTTTTAGTTGGTATATTACAATGCAAAATGTCTTATAACGTTAGGATTTTAGAACATTAAATCAATACCATGTCTTTTTTCGGGCACTTTCCCTTAATATTAACTAATGATATATAAAGTGAAAAGTAACCTTGAACGAATTTGATACGTATAGAGTCTCTACATTTGCTTTGATTGGATGAAATTTGAGAAGAGCTGCTCCTTTCTGAATTAGCTTCAAAAAGTATGATTTTTCCTTTATATTTTGGAAGAATGTTTTCGGATCCATATTGAAAGTTTACGAAATAAACTATGAAAAGATAAATTTTATTTTTAGTTGTAAGTGTTAGAAAAGAAAATCTAATGCGATATTTTCTTACCTTTTTTTAATTATTAATATATTTTATACATATTTTAAAAAAATTTTACCACAGGTTGACCATAATTCAAAAGTAATCTTGGCTTGAAATTTATAATTTATATAAAAGCTTTATAAATTATCCAACATTCCAATTACCAGTTTCTTAACATTGAAAATAAAAATTTCTTTAATAAAAAAACAATAAATCTCTAAATAAACACAGTAAAATATGTATTGGCTCAGCTACAGAGCAGAGTGTCAGTGCGTACTTCATGTCACCCATGGAACCATAAAACAGAAAAAAAAGATTTTAAAAAATTTAAATTAATTTTTAACATGATATGAATTAAAATATAATATGAGGATCATTATTTTGATTAAAGATTAATGCAAAAGTTAAATTCTTAATTAATGGAACATTTTGTTATCTAAAAATTTCGTAAATTGTTAAATTTTATTAAGAAATAAATTTAATTACATGTTTTTTTATTTTAAATGTTAATAAAATAATTTAGTCAAGTTTAATTTCGTGTAATGTATATATTAATAGGTACCAATGGTAACCCTTAATTAAAAAAAACTTGTGAATAGATGTTTCAAGAAAATAGATTTTGTATTTTGCTACAATTTTTAAAAATTTGAAATTTCCACGAAAATCTTTAAAGCTTTAATTAAATATGTTCCATTTTTAATGCTTTTTATTATAAATTTATAATAGAAACAAAAATTGTCAACATTTAATAATATTTGATGATCTAAATTGTAATGTAATTCCTGATTCAATACGCAACGGGTAGTGATCCACTACGCCTCGGACCGAGTTGAAATGTCTCACCTTGCATTTTCCAAAAAAAATTGTGTTACAATAAAAAGTACGAATGATATGAGGACATATTTTTTTTAATTGAAAGCTAAGATGTTGGTGTAAGTTTTCCATGTTATAAAATTTTAATTAATGGAAAAATGGTGAAGTTAAAAAACAAAAAGTTAAAGTGATCGACTAAGCCCCGGTCTCCTCTAATCTTAATGGAAATGAAATATTAAACCTTAAAGTACTACTTTGACATGAAAAACTATTGGTAATGAGTGCATGATTGTTACGAAAAATCTTTAAACAAATTATCAATTAATATAGCTTTTTCTAATGACCAAATATAACTACTGTTAGTCAAAAATAGAAAATCACATTGTATTTAAAATGTTTCCTGGGGCAAAAGAGAATTAATCATAAATAAAAAACGATTTTTCAAATGGTGATACGAAAGTTAAAAGAAATCCTAGTTGAATTTTTCTTGCAACAGAATGAGTTTCTTAATCATTACAATTCTGCCACTTGTTCCAAAAATCTGCTCACACGTCTACAAATATTTAATAAATCATAATTAAAAGAAAAAATTTTTATTCATGTTAAATATGTTTAAATAGTTTACAAACCCTCCCCATTCTAAATATTCTTGAGCACGATAAATAACCAAATCTCGTCTCATATCTTCAGGAGTCATAATTTCGCCAACAGCTAAACCATCAAGTAATTGCTTCAATCGAATTTCTTCATCCTTCAATAACTGCTTCAGCAATGCTAAAGGAAGCAAATTTTATTTACAAATTGTTTTAAATATTCTAACCACACCTTAAAAAAGTAATCTTGTTTTGATGAGGATTCCTCTAAACTGAATGCATATTGTAACGTTCTATTTACAAATTTATACGTGTTTAAGGGGTTACATACCTTTTTGGAACTTAAAAAATCGAAAAAATGTTATTGCTTATTTTAAAAGTATATATTTTCGAGAATGTTTTCCCAAATTTTCATTGAAATCGGTGCATTAGAACCAAAGTTATTGATATTTTAAGCGCATGTACTCCTCAGAGGTCAGAGTTGAAGTTGAAAATTTGAATACTATTATCTCCGAATCGTATTTTTTAAAACTACTGTTACGGTGTGCATGATTTTTCCAAAACTACTGAAGCAATCAGCTTGAAATTTACAGGGATTCTTAATAGATATAATAGCTAGTTCGTGAACGAAAGAATTTTAAATTGTAACAAAATTTATATTTTTTCGGTCAAAAAAACAGTTTTTAAAAACCGAAAAATTCGAATTTTGATGAAAATCATTTGCCATTTCTAGAAAAAAAATTTTCTCAAAAGCCTTCCTTCACGAACAAGATTACATAGTAAACTAACAAATTTTCCTTTGTTTTTGATTTGAGTTGCTCCCGTTTTGTCGTGCACATCGCAAGCCACCTTAAAAATAAAATGTTTTGGTAAAACAGCTACAGATTCTACAAATATTAATATGTTTTCAGTTTTAAAGTGGATAAAATTTCATGAAAACATGTACTATTAGGTTCAATGTACATTATTTCAATAAAGTTTTAATGAGAACTCTAAAAATAATTATGAAAATCACTCTTTTTTCGTGGTTGAAAAGGTATGTAACCCCTTAATGGATTATTTTGTGTAGATTTTTTACAGGACTGCTGATAAAAAAATTGTTGAATTTGACATCATACTTTTTAGCCAGTTTAACTGTAAAGTGCCTCGAAATTATTTAACAGAACTACACAGTGCCTTTACAAATACTGCAACAAACGTCAACTAGGGATACAGGGTTTCTTCCTCTATTATTTTCAAAAAATCCCAACTCGAAATATTCTTTTCTTTTTAAATTATATGTTTTCTACGAAACCAATATTTTTTCCCAGATGACCTTAACTCTTAAAAAATAAAAATAATATTTTACAAATCAAGTGAAATTTTCTTGTATTTTAAGACAAATTTGTTGAGGATATTAGAAGATTTTTGCTCTAACTATGAGATTACTTTTTTAGTGTGCATGAAATAATAAAAAATAATTTCAATATAACATTTTTAAGAGGTTAGGCCAATTCTATTTGCGAGTTTACAATCCCTACTGTTAATTATCTACTTTTACTTCTAAACCTCCCACATTTTACTTATCATTTTCCATTTTTTTTATTTTTTAACATTAAATATATGGCAATTTTACATCTGGCGGTTGGTTTTTTTCATCTAAAATTGCTTCAGAATGTCTTCATTTTTTATATTATTACTATTAGTCACATTACATAATTCAATTTCATCGTTCCATTAATTCTAAAAATCACTCCGTTTCTCTAATGATTTAATTCTACCAGCTATCTTTTCGGGTGAGAAAAAAAAGTGGAAAGCGGATAATGAGAAGTGGTAAGTGAAAAGTAGATAAGGGAGCATTTAATAAGGATGTATTACTATTCTTCCGACCAGCACGACTGACGTCCCTTTTCTAGACAGTAGACTTAGTTTTTCTGCGCAACCGCTGTTTTGTGAACTAGGAGAGCAGCTATCGGCACAACGGTTAAATAGAAAAAATATCTCGACTGTCTAAAAGAAGCACTTCGAACATGCTGGTTGAAAAGGAAAACACTTGTTCCAGAATCAGTACAGCTGATTGTGTAAAATTTTTGCCGTGTAATGGGAAAGTTACAGAATCGACCGTCTGCCTTATTTCTGATCAAAGATAGCCTGACCCCTTAAATAACTTTTTACTTGTAAATTTCCAAACTCGTGGACGTTTTCCTCCAAGTCTATGCTTCAATCTGCTGTTCAGGGATTCACATAAATTATTGGTGCGATGTGGTAATTTATAAACTGATACCTGCTCTCTTCTAGGCAACCAATAACGCTTTATATAGCCCAAATATTTTTCCAGTCTTGCATGGTACCTCACATCATAGTAATTCACTTCTTCCTTCATCAGGTCAAAGCATTCGTCGAATTGATTTGGTGGTAGAAGAGCCATATTTATTGACATTTTTAGAATTTTGTCATCAGCTCTTTTTAAGCCTAAAGTTCTCCACTTCTTTCTGCATGCCTGCAGAATTTAATTTTGTTTTATATATATTTATATATACTTTACATACTAATATATATGTGGACCTTCACATGAAAAGGGATCATTTTGTCGGTTTTAGTTTTCGAGATAATCGCAATTTAGTAATTTTTGAGAAAAAAGTGGATTTTTTTTATTTTTTATTGTCAATCTACATGTTTTGACAAGTCGAATCATACGGATTTTATTATTTTATCAATAATTAAGGAGTTGGTTTTACTTGATTATTCAAAAAAATGAAAAGGGTTCATTTTGTCGGTTTTCTGCATGAGTATTACATATTTTCAAAATGGAGAGAACAAAAAATTTCAAAAATATTGGTTATTCATCTATAAGGTGACCTAGATTAAAACCAATTGTTATCTGAATAACTTCTCAGAAAAACCAGTGATATAAATGTTAGAACCTTTTTTTCGTAGTGGTCGAGGTCAAAATTTCGATATTTTGTCAAATTATTTATAATTGAAACTGTTAAAAATTTTTTAATAAGTTTAATGTCTATTCTTTTTCTTCATGTGACACGATAAAATTGTTCCCAATCATTAATCTTGGTAAAAAGTAATTTATTAATATAAAATCATCCTTTTTAGAAAAGGGCCCATTTAGTCGATTTTGCGTATTTCCTAATAAAGTGGGGAGGCAGATGGTTCTAAAAATTAAACACCTATTGGTCTTTCATCTCCAAGATAGTCATAACTGTAAACAATTCTTATCTTAATAACTTCCCAGAAGAACCAGACATATTTATGTTAAAGTCTTTTTTTTCGTAGTGGTCGAAGTGAAGAATTCGATAGTTCGTCATATTATTTATGATAGGGACTGTTAAAAAATTTTAAATAAGTTTAATATTTAGTCTTTTTCTTTATTTGACACAATAAAATTGTTTTCAATTATTAGTTTTGTAAAAAATGATTTGTAAAATGTACTCTCTAAATCTGAATTAGTAGAATTCTACTAAGAATTATACGGAGAAAATTTATTCCTGAAAATTTACCGAACTTTGTTCGGTAAAACTGGGAAGAAGTGTCAAAACTATAATTTTTAAGGAACAGGACTGTAAAAGCAATTGCATTGAAAAATAATGTAAAAAGAATAAATCTTACTGTACATGTATTAGCCCTTCACTTACAGTTCGGTAAAATGAAGGGTAAGCATACACTATACTCAGTTTTATTGAAAGTTCGGTAAAACGTAAGGCACAGTGTTCGGTAAAACATATATTTATTGTATAGTTCGGTAAAACGTAGGGTAAGTGTTCACTATACTTATTTTTATTGAAAGTTCAGTAAAACGTATGGTACAATGTTCGGTAAAATTTATATTCATTCAATTACTGAATAGTTCGGTAAAACTTGAAGAATAAAAAATAAAAAATAATGTCATTGCAGTAGTTCTATAGCAATACTCCCGTAAATCTCATTCTACCTACTTTAATCACTACCTAAACCCCCTACAATTATTTACGAACAAATACTTATACATTACACCTGCCTACAGTACATTCTAAACGCATATTAAATCCATGTTACTGAATAATTTCTAACTATATTTAAGGTCAATTTATGAAATAGTTTCAAATTATGTTTTTATTGTTATAAAGAAAAATGTTTAAATTTGTATTTTATGTAATAAAACAATAGTTTATTAAAATTCTTATTGTTCCCAAATTTTTACCAAAAGGATTAAAATAATCAATTTTAGTGTTATTGTTACTATAAATCAGGGACCGTCTCGAAACTTTAGTTTCGTTTTAGTTTTCTAGATGGCACGAAACTAAATTAACAAAGTGACTTTAATTTCAAGTCGACACGAAACTAAACTAATAAAGTGTATTTAGTTTCGTGACAACTCGAAACAAAAGATTAAAGAACATAATTATTTAGTGTCAAACAAAAAAAATTGTTTTCCCTGACTTACGTAACTAGAGCAACTTAAGTAATTAATGTAAGTTACGCAACCAAAGTAAATTTCGAAACTATAGTAACTTACATAACTAAAGGAAATTACTATAATTACATAACCAGACTAAATAACGTAACTACAGTAACTTATGTAAATGGTAAAACTTACCTAAATTCTTTTAATTGCGTAAGGTGTTATAGTTACGTAAGTTATGCAACTTTGATTATTTGCATAAGTTACATAAGTTTCATCATTTACGTAACTTGCGTATTATTTACGTAAGTTACGTAAACTCGATTATTTTCGTAATTTGTGTAAGTTATTTTACTTACGTAAAATAACATAAGTTACATTAATTACTTACGTTGCTCTAGTTAGATAAGTATGCAGAAACAATTTTTCTGTGATTATCACTAAATTATTATGTTTTTCATTCTTTTGCTTCGAGTTGACAAGAAAATTAAAAGTTTCAAATACTTTTGTTTTTTGGATTATTTAAGAACAAATACGAAAGTCATTTTCTATTTAATTTCGTTTCAGAAGCGGTTTCTGCTATAAATGAAATTATTAAGTATTAGTTAATGAGTACAAATAAGTTAAAAATAACTAACTATTAACGTCAAATCCTGAAAACTAACAATTCAAGCAAGAGAAGGAAGTTTTACCGAACTATTCCTGAAAACTAACACTCGAGTAAAGTGAAGAAAGTTTTACCGAACTGTTCCTGAAACGTTAGTGACTAACAAGGAGGTGTTCGAAAGAAACGTTAAAATTTTATTTAATTTTTATTAAGCGTTCAGTTTCGATTTTGTTTTAACTTTTACAGTACTAGTTTGTTAGGAATAAAGATATGACATTAAATTTTGAATATTATTCCTGAAAAAATAATTCAAAAATTATTAAAAATTACTGTTATGCCACTATATCCCAACTTTACAGAAGAATTCGGTAAAATATAAGGAACAAATTTTCTCCGTGTAGTAAAATTTTACTACTTTTTAGTAGTTTTCATGAACGCCTTGCACCTTCTTAATTAGTAGAATATTACTAATTTTTAGTAAAATTCTACTAATGTTTTGGGGCCATCCGTAAACCACGTAGCCTCATGAGGTGGAGGGGGGTCAAGTACTACATCGGGGAGGGGGGTCAAAATTTCCAAAAAATGGGGCTACGTGGAACCGAACCGGTTGTAAGGTCGGACTTATGCCGGTACCGGCAAAAAGGTACCGGGCCGGATATAAAATAAATACCGGCCCGGTGGTAAATGTGGATTTGTACCGGTACTGGTAGTGTGTACCAGGCCGGTTCATTAAAAGTATCTGGCCCAGCACCGGTCCGGTACTATAATTTACTTCTATTTTTGTACCGCCAAAGGAAATTTGCCGGTGATAATATATCTGGCCCAGCACCGGCCCGGTACTATAATTTACTTTTATTTTTATACGTCCGAAGGAGATTTGCCGGTGATAATATATCTGGCCCAGCACCGACCCGGTACTATAATTTACTTTTATTTTTATACCTCCGAAGGAGATTTGCCGGTGATAATATATCTGGCCCAGCACCGGTCCGTTATTATAATTTACTTCTATTTTTATACCGCCGAATGAGATTTGCCGGTGATAATATTTTTACCGGACCAGAACCGGCGTATCACCGGCCCGGTACTATAATTTACTTCAGTTTTTATTCCGCCGAAAAAGTTTTGCCCCGGTGGATTATTCGGTACCGGCCCGGTACTTGTGCCGAATACCTACCGTAGTTATCATCCGGCAATTTACCGGTACCAAGCCGGTGAAAATGACGGTCTTATGCCGGTACCGTCCCGGAACTCAAGATCCGCCGATGGTAACAGGCCGGTATCACGCCGGTCGTCAATTTCTACCTGGATTAGAATTTAACCCTAAACCTAAAGCACCAAAGATTTATACGCTGACTCCTTTGCTACGCTTACATGAGAATGTATGTGGACGTCCACATGAAAAGAGTCCATTTTGGCACTATTAGACTTATCGATATACGGTTGAATTTCTGGTAAAAAATGAAAAATTTTGAGTGATCTTAGAACATTTTTGGTGAAGAATCGATATTACAGAATTTTAAAGTTTAGAATGCCAAAAACCTACTTCATTTTAAAAATATGAAAATTAAAAAAATTGCCCTTTTTCTAAAAAAATTTCTTAACAGTCTCTATTATGAATAATTTAATGAAATATCGAAATCTTCATTTGGAGTCGTTTATATACGACGTGCACAGTTCAAGGGGGAGGGCGTGCATAAAAGTCCACGATTGTTCAAGAGAGGAGGAGGGGGGTTAATGGAAATATCCACGTGGACACAATAAAAATTAACTTTTATCTCTTTTATTTACTATTATTATTAGATTATTACTAAATTATTAGATTTGTAATAAGACTGTCACACAGTGGCGGAACTACAAAAGGGCAAACCGGACGAAAACCCGGGGCCCTGCGATCATGACGATTTAAATGTGAAAATTTGATTATTATTAATATTATTTGAAATTAAGAATCTTATGCTTTAATAAATTCTAAAGATAAAAATTTTACTTTAATTTGTATTTATTATTTTTTTTCAGTGTACGAATAGAAAAACTCATTAATTTTTTTGAAAGAGAGTCAGGATTAATTTTATTATTGCTGCAAGCAGGTATTTCCCAATATCAATCCAACTTTATTTCCACTCGTGGACCCAAGGATTTACTGGACCAAGGGCCCCGACCTCTCTTTTTACGCTACTGTAATAAGAGTATATTTATAATCCTAAATTTTAAACTTTAAAAAGAAAGTAAATTTTTTTAATCTGCCAATCGTCGCATAGTAATTTGTCGGTAAGCTACAATTATATCTATTTTTCCTATAAGGAATTCGTAATATCTTGATATTGACTACACGCATAGAAAGGGTTTGCTGTAGCAGCGAACATTTTGCTGCCACAGCAAACCTTGTTCGTTGAAATAGGGACAGCGAAAAAGTTTGCTGTGAGATTAAACAAGTTCGCTATGACAGCAAACTCGCATAAATTTTTACTAATATTTGCTGTCACAGCTAACATTTTCGCTGCCACTGCAAACTTTTTAGCTGTGGTAGCTAATTTTTAGAAATTTCATAGCAAACATCTGTTTACTGCTGTAACTAATTTCCTTTTTTTCCGTGTACTGCTATAAATTATAGGTAGTTCAGCTATGCAGATCGGAGTGGTAAACATACAAATATTGACTTCAATAAATCAATGTACAACATAACCTCCCTCTATTGCTATTTTAATATAAAAAAAACCCAAACCATATACGTTTGTCAGTTCTTTACAAAGCATTTCTTTCCGTGTGAGTAATCGACAACTTCAAGTGATTTGAAATGAGTAATCAGTAACTCCAAGTGACTCAAAATGAGTAAAATGACAATGTTCTAGTTACTTTTTTTGTGTTTCGAATGTTTTGTGTAACATGATTGCCCATTCCTGTCTGTCAATTCATATGCGTGTATAACCTAAAAAATTTTTTTTCATTTCATTATAAATGCAATAAATTGACTACAAGTATGAATGTTTTTACAAGTGCAACGTATTTATTACTTATAAACAATTATTATAATTCCTATTTTTATGAATTATTCTTAGTTTTCGTAATGTAATTCTAATTTTCTCGTAAACACAAAATGATACCCCTTCAGACTCATTTTGAGTTTTTTCCCTAGAAACTTAGAATGAGTCGAAGAGGTTTCATTTTTGTTGCAATTCAAAATGTGTCTCATATGCTACTCATTTTGAATACTTCTCACCGCCCGACTGACCGCGTATATTTGATTCAATTTGTCATTAATTTTTTATTTAAATAATTAATAGAAAACGAAAGTTAATTTTACTTCCAAAAGGTTGTTTGGAAATTTTAATGAAAATTTCGAAACAAAATTTGGCATTTTATAACAATTTTTGATTAATTTATTATGGTTTAGAAGTTTTCTCACCTGCGATGGATAGCGTTTCAGAAAAAGGTGCGACGGATGGAGGGTTAATTTCAATTTAAAAGTTTTCACCGTAAGTGCACAAATATGAAACTTTTGACAATGAAACATGCAAATTTGGTAATAAAGAATACAAAACAACCTTCAAATAAGAATAATGTCTAAAAAATTCTAAATAATCGAGGGGGGACGGGGAGGTTCAAAAAGAGTTGAAAAAATGTTCACGTGGTATATGGACGAACCCTTTCGACGACTGCGAAAACCAAGACTCTAACATCAATATCTTTGATTCATCTATGAAGTTAGTTAGATAAGAATTGTTTCCTTCCTGAGCATCTTAAAGATGAAAAACAAATTGGTCAATAATTTCTCCAACTTCCATTTTGATACTACGGAATAAATTTTCAAAGAACCGACAAAATGATCCCTTTTATTTTTTTAAGAACTAATGAAATCAAACACTTAAATTAATGATAAATTAATAAAAACTACACATGATTCAACTTGTTAAAACATGTACATTGATAATACATTTTTTTAAATATCCATATTATTGTAAAAGTATTTCTCATTTAATTGAAGTGGGGAATATTCTAAGTGGCTCCTATTAATGTTTCTTAAAATTAGATTATCGTTTTTCTGTGTATCTCTCTTGTTATAAAAGTAGACATACATTTCAGGGACATTTAATCTAATTTTACATTGGAAATTACTTTCAGTTTGAAAAATATTAGTAATATGATAATAATCACCTTGCTGTAATGGAACCAACAACCATGAAGTTTTGCGTCAGAAAATTTCTTTTTCACACTCTTTTTTAGGGCTCCTTCAAAATCAGCCATAATATTTTTGACATTGGTTTTTAAATTCGGGCAAAGATTAAACAGGAAATTAAATATTTTATTATATATTCCATTTGTACGGCATGTCATCAATATAAAGACGGCTCCCACACTCTAATAATTTGAATATTTGTTCGCTTAAAATGATGTAACAATTTAAAAGTAATATAAATAAGAAAATGTTTAGTTAAAAAATGTTACATATCAAGATTCGAATGTCAAGTTTTTTCAGTATAAAAAATAAATTTAAAATGTAAACATGAATTTAAAATGATATATGAAAAAAAATGTAAAAGATTGCACAGGTCCACAAAAAAATGATTCTCTCTTCTTTTGTAGCATTTTTGTATTACATATATTGGCAGTAAAGTTATTCCTTATGATTGAGAGGATTTCTCTCTTATATTTCTATTAATTGGCAGTTTTTAATTAGTTAGAAGTTACACTCAAACCGAAAAGCCGGTTCTAGAATCCAGCTCCTCAATTGTTTGCAATTTTAGAGGAATAATATTTATCAAAGAAGATGGCTTAAAATAAATCTTTCAGTTAAAAAATTTTTAATTATAGACCAAAATTACTCTTTTTATAGATGAATATTAATGTATCGAAACTGAAATGTAAGAATCATTATTGAGCAGAATCTTAAGAAAAGATTAGTGTTTAAAAAGTGTAGAAAAAATTAGTTTGAAAAATACTTGATATAATTGTCTTTTAAGATAAACATTTATAAATAAATGACTTGAATTATTTAGGTTTATATTTCGCCTACCGCAGAAACTGAAACATTATTTAATTTCAATTAATTGATGTAATTTTATATAGGCTATTAACTTTTTTTAAATTTCATAAGAATACAAATAGAACTTAGAGTTCGTTATGAGGAATTATGCAAATAAAGAAATTTTTTAGGAAATGAAGGTAGTTAGTCAGTAGTCGTGTCTCTAAGTTGGCATTTCTGTTTGCAACTCTTGTTCAGTCAGTTTCAGGTTTTGTCATATGAATTTTTGAAA
This sequence comes from Leptopilina drosophilae, assembly GCA_032873175.1. Classification (NCBI taxonomy): domain Eukaryota; kingdom Metazoa; phylum Arthropoda; class Insecta; order Hymenoptera; family Figitidae; genus Leptopilina; species Leptopilina drosophilae. Next base: position 46,249,560 of record CM065483.1, read on the forward strand.
ACACTTTGATGTGTCATTACAAACCTTATTTCTTTTTTTATTTTCAAAAAGTAAGTCATCAATTATAGGTTTCTTTCTATCTCTACACTTAAAAATGTAAGATGTACATGCAATACCTTTTAAAAAATTGGACCCACAATTCACTTCATATAAAAACAATATAAAATTATAAGTAAGGAGCTGCAAGAATTAGTAAAATGTTTCAACAAGTATACCCGATGCACCAAAAGGTATAGATACAGTACCAAACATTTTTACGTGTAGAATGGTAAAATCTTTTAAGATCATGTTATTTAGTTCAATGTTTGAGGGGCAATAACGGAAGTGAGGCTCAGACTGATTCTCCACTATAAGATACCGAAAACATTATTTGAAAAGAAAATTCTCTCGAAAGAGGAAAAGAAATTACATAACGCACAAGTTATTTTCTTAATATTATTTTGCTTAATTATCACCAGTTTTTTCTAGGATCAGTTTGACCGTCTTATCCATTATTGCATTTATTCCCACATTTTTTCATAGTAAAGTAGATGGGTAGTTGTACAAAAGAGGCCTGGCATGTTCCATTGAGAAAATGAAAGTTTATAAATTATATAAATATTATTTTGAAGCGTTTAAATACAAATTTACATTTGGATAATAATTACAAATAGTTGCACTTTGTAAATATTTAAATAATTGTTACATTACTTTATATTTTATTTTAAAAATATTATCTTAAATTTTGTTCCTTGAATTCATTCTCAGTTTCCTGACATTATAAATAACATTATATTATAACATTTTACTCAACTTGCAGTTCAATTAACTAAAATTCTGTACTTTGTGATCGAAATGTTTGTTGCTCGGGGTATCGTAGAATCTTATTCCGTGTTGACCAGTATTCCAAATTGTATTATTAAACGTTGTATTTCAATTTTTTAGACGAAAAATGACCAAATTCTCAGCTTCCTGGAATTTTCTTACAGAATACATATGTGCCTAAGTTGTAAAATTTACAATTTGTATTTTTTAACTGGCCACTTTTAGATAAATTTGATATACTTTTAACTTTTGACCAAATTCTCAGTTTCCTGGCATTTTCTTACAGAATACATATGTGCCTAAGTTGTAAAATTTACAATTTGTATTTTTAACTGGCCACTTTTAGATAAATTTGATATACTTTTGAGTTAAAATTAAGCTACTTTTTAAAACTTAACCGTAAGAAATGTTGAGCCAAAATTTTCTTAATTTTCTTACTTCGTTTGTAGAACTACCCATATGAGGCATGAGATTATTATTAAATAACATGTCATTAATAAGCATTATGCAAAAAAAGTTTGTTACAATTGTAAAATATTTTAATTTTACATTTTTAATGCATACCTTATCCATAACACGCATCACTATTGTGTAAAGCTGGGCTATTTTTCCGATATTTGGACGAACCTAATACAAAGTAACATTACATAAATTATTTAATTTTAACATAATCTCACTTAAAAAGAATTCCTAGTCGATTTGACTATGCTCCTACTTTTGACAAACATCCGATAAGAAATTAGGTTACTTTAACTAGGAATCCTAGTTACTACAGCAAGAAATTTGTCAATATTAACTAAGATTCTTAGATGAAGTAACCTTAATTCTTTAGTGGATGCTTTAATCGCCTATAGGGATAAGGTGTACGAGACGATCCCCCTAAGGGAGAATGACCTTTATTCAAAGAAAAATCAACATTTTTGACTTTTTTTGTACGAACTAGTAGATAATTAATCTATTTAGCTTTTCTGATTAGAAATATATGCAGCTAATTAATATTTTACAAGTAAATTTAATTTTTCTAAAACCTTACATAAGGATCATCTTGGACACCGTGCGGTGTCCCTTCGTATGAGCAAGATGATCCGTAGGTTTATCTTAGCCCAATTATTGGAAAAGGAGACTAAATTGAAGGAATAACGTGTATCAATATTAAATATGCATTATTTAGGCCATAAATACTTTTAAACACCCACCACGATTCGTTTTCCTATTTTACAATTACGTGTCATTTTCTACATCAAGAAAATTAATATAATAGATATAGATTTCAACTTTATGTATTAAATAAGTTAGTTTTCATAACAAAAACATATAAGAATCGAGAAAAATTAAATTTTTTATTAATACTAAAAAAATCAGTTTGAGGTGAGATATAATACATGGAAATCAGGGGGGATCATCTTGTACACCCATTGAGGGATCATCTTGCCCCAAATGACACTAATTTTTAATTTGTTCGTAACTTAACCTACAAGCTTTGGTAGTCTAATGTAACAATCAGAATACTTAATTGAAGATATACTGAAGCTATCAGCACAAGGAACTTTGAATTCCAGCTTCTACAACAAAAGTTACCAAAGTTCAAAGTTTAGCTTTCCTTAGATCGAAACTATAAAAATTTAATTTTTTCTAATAAAATTTTTTTAATGACGTGTGTTATCATGACAGTTTGACTGATTCATAGGTATGTCATTGGCAACATATTACTGTTTTTATCTGAACGGTAACGCTAATAGGCTCTCCAAAGTTCGAAAGGATCATCTTGCCCTAGGGGATCATCTCGTACACCTTTCCCCTAGTCTTTTTTTAGTGGTGAATTTGAAAATGTAGAAAGTTTGTTCCAAAATTAATTTTAATAAAAATAAAAAACATTTTGCGTGTAAAGTAAATTCAAGTAAATTTTAATATTAAATTTAGGGAAATGTACTAATAAATACTATGCTATAAATATAATTATGAAGAATAATTAAAATACAACTCCGAGTGTAAATTACTTTATGTCTCATATCACTCTACATGTTTTCCATTTCAATTTTTTAAAAATCTTGAAGAGATTTCTTCTTAAAGAGGTTATAGTGCGGAACATTTTCGATGGTCTTTTTTACTTTGATTCACCTTCCAACTTACTATGACATTATTTGGTATGCAATGACGCTATATATTGTAAATGACGTTATAAAATAAAACTTTTAATTTAGATAAAGGTCCCAGTTATGGAACGCTTTTATAATTTCATCCCAATTATGGAACAAAATTACTAAAATTAAAATAAATGTTAATGAAATCACTGGCGATAAGAAAATTCTAGTTACTGCTTCCTCATATAGAGGAAGTATTGTAATACCAAAATTTTTCGACTTCGATTTTTTGATATATCTTTATGTTATTTGACTTCAGGAGTTCAAAAATGACATTTTTACAAAATATCATTCCGTATGTGTGTGTGTGTGTGTAAACATCATTTTCATAAATATCTCCAAACTATGAAGAGCTTTTGGACATAAAGTGAGTGTACTTTGATGCAGATTAATAAAGATTAACTATATATTTTTTGATTTTTAATTTTTCAAAAAAACGTTTTTTTGCCTATAACATAAAAAAATGATAGGGCACCTATGAATGTTTTTGTCCAAATTGTAGAGTTTTTTAGACGTATCTTTTAAGCTCTCAATGAACATTTTTCGTCCATATTCTCCAGAGATATTAAACTTTTAAAAATCAAAAATTTTGGAAAATAAAACTTTTTTGGAAGTTTTGTTAAAAAATGTAGAAATAACTTTAAAACTATCATTATCATCTTGTAAAACATTGAAACACGCTTCGATTGACCTATTTTTGAAGCTTATTCGATTAGAAATAAAGAAGTTTTTTATATTTTAAAAAACAGAAATTGTGATGGAAACTTTAAAAAAAAATTTTTTTAATATGGAACTTGAATTTTTAATGACGTAAAGACAAAAAATTATTACAGCAAATGAGAATAATTGTATAAAATTTATATATTATTATTATTAACATCTCTATGAGGAAGGAAAGTGTTCATGAAATGAACACAACGACATTTACGAAAATAAATGAAATCAACACCAAAATTATAACAAAAATATATAACTTTGCAGCGATTTTTTAATAAATTTTTTTTATTATTATTATTTCTCACTGTAAAAAGAAGTGTTTTATTTGAATGCACTTCAAGTGTATAAATAATGTCCCAAATCTGAACACACTTTGAAGTGCATAACCCTCATGCGTTTTGGTTACTAATCTAGGTTAACTAGGTTTTTTATTACCTATTTAACTGTAATTTGTTCTTTGTCTTTAATTCTTCATAGTTAATATTTAAATTGTAGAGATTAGCAAATACAATTTTAATTACTTATTGAATAAAATAGGTGTTTAATAATAGGTGAATTTATTTTGAAACACCTGTACATGCAGGAACTAATACTGTTCGCAAAATATCAAACTTTCAATCTATACCCAATCACGTTTTTATTAAAAAATTTTGGACATCCCTTTCCTCTATCCCTTTCACCCTTTAAAGTGTTTAGCAAAAAATATGAATATATATCAAAATTAAAGCGCTCACAAAACTTTTTAAGACAATGTATTTAATTTAGAAAGTATAGAATGTTTTTTGACACTTATTCTAAAGTAATTTCCAATAGAATAGATTATTAAATTGTTTACAATAACTTGGAAACATTATATTTTGTTTTAATATGTAGTGTGGGGCAAAAGGGGGAACCTGAGTATGGGGATAACGAATGCTACTCCAATTCCTCTATTAAAAAGCAATAAAAATTTCTATTTCGAGTCATTTATACCATCGATGTTTTACTATCAATACATTGATATTTTGCATTATCGATGTTTATTTTAATTTCAATAAATATTACTTGTTTTGCATAATAATAAAGAATACTACTTTTTCTTTTTAATTATAATCTCATACAACAAAAATTTAATCAGTTTTGAAAAAATATTCTATGTTTTGTATTGATATTTATTTTAATTTTAATAAATATTACTTGTTTTTCATAATAATTAAGAATACTACTTCTTGTTTGTATTTACAATCTCATACAACAAGAATTTAATCAATTTTATTATTTACTTATTATTTATTCATCTTAGCACTCTTTCAGAAAACACGATATAACTTCTTTAAAAAAATTTTTTCTCCTCTATAATCATAATTTTTTCAAAACTTTGTACACAGAAAAATCCTGATGCATAGTTGAAGCGACTTATTCGTTTGGTCTTGTTTTTTATATTACTTTGTGTATGATGCGGTATTCATGTAGAGGGATAAATACTATAAAGTAATTTAAAACGTGGAAAAGATTTAAATATTCTAATAATAAAAGGTGGTATAAGATGATGGAAAAAATGATGAATCCGTGTATTTAAGAATGAAGGAAAAATTCAGATAAAATGAGGATAGTGAGTTTAATAATACTTGAGGAGATATAATTATATTTACATCAAATGTGCCGTCCATATATAATTCTGTTGCATAATTATTTAAAGAGTACAACAAATTGTCCGTGGAAAATATGAGTGCTGTTTCCTCTCCATATCTTATCATTCCTTGAAAAATTTGAGCGAAACACAGCAAATTAATTAATTTTAGGCCCATGTCTCTTAAGTTTGTGGGTTGTGAAAATCCCAGTTGTTTTCTTTTTCTCAAAAGAGTTCTTTTAACGTTTCTCCATTGCAACGTAACGTGTTTTCCCTCTCTTTCAAATCTGATAAAGCCATTTTTAACATGTTATTATTTTCCCTATACTGAAAAAAAATTTATTTGATTCAAATAATCTATTATTTGACTATTATGAAATAAATATTTTCTTGAATCGAATAATTTTTATTTAAATCAATTAAATAATATTTGATGCAAATACTGAAATATTTTAATCAAATACAATTTATTTGATTCAAATAAATATTTATTTTACAATAGTCAAATAATCGGTTATTTGAATCAAATAAATTTTTTTCAGTGTATCTATCCAAGTCAGTTGTAAAAACAATTTAAACATTCATAATATTACATTTTTTCATTACATTACTTTAGATCATGCTTTTTAATGAACTAACTAACTAATTAGAGGACAGCATAATAAAATGAGATTTTCTTATTTATACTTAATTTTGCAAATAAGTGTTGAAAATAATATATTTGCTGCCATCATTTTCATAAAACTTATATTTTTTGATTCCAAAAGGCACACAATTCAAAATTCCAAATAGCAAAAGACAAGGATCATAAATTTTTTCAACATGTTTGAAAGTGGCGTTGATTTTTGACCATTGAAAAAAATCTGGGGTTATTAATCATTCTTATGCATAAGTAAAAAATTTGCTCTATTTTTAAACGGTTAAATAAATGGTTGGTTTCACCAGCAATTACTCACTGATTAACTTAACTTTTGTTAACATTAATTATGTATGAAATAATAATTTTCGAGTTAAATTACTTAGAATAATAATAAAATGAAAATATTTAATATATCCTTCTCTATTGATCCTTAAAATCTTAAACTGAAATATTTTATGAGACTATTTCAAAATAAAAAGTAATTTAAATAATTAATTTTAATTTCGCATGCCTGTAGTATGTAAAAAAACTTTTATTATCATAACTAAGAAAATTTTCCTAGATCCGGCAAGGTTTCTGGAAGCATGAGGACTAACTAGATAATTATATTTGTACGAAGAGGACTTAGGTACATCTATCCTTTTCTTAATAATTGGATTTTCTAATAAGAACTTATGCCACCAGGGCCATTGGTTGATCTAGGTACATTATTTTAAATTATATATTTCTTACTCAGCTAAAACATTGTCAAATACATCCTTACAGGATGCAGTGACATCTTCGCAGCACTGCAACATTTTTATTTTTGCCAAATCATTAACTTCAATGTTGTCATCTCTCAAACAACAATGATTTTGCGTTAAAATTTTTTGGCCTCCTCTTTCCTCAACTTGACCCTTACATAAAATGGATTTCGTTGTTCTGTAGCAGCATCTGTTTGTAGTATTTCAAGTATGAATAAGTAGCTCTTTTCTTATAAAAGTAATTTTTAATGAACCTTCGAAGCGCACACCCCTTTAATCGAACAAGAAACACACTAAAAGTCACTGTGACCAGTTCATTTTTCAAAACTCTATCATTTAAGGCGAGACTGTAATGCCATTTTCAGCTACTTAACATAAATAAACATATTTTCTGAAAATTTATGGATGGATATTGAAGCATTTAAATTTTTACAAAAAATTAAAAACTGTGTCCTAGTTTTCGTTCTAACCACTGAATTCCTTGCGAAAAATTACTATAAGAATTGTTTTGGTTTTTTTTTAAGTTAATGTCTTCGGATACCTGAAAATTGTGTTATAGTAGGGTGAGCCGAAATTTTTTTTATTAAAGACCTCAGGCCTTAAATACTTTAATTTGGTGATAAATCGAGTAATTGAACATTATATGACAAATAACATTTCGATAAATGAAATTTTTGTAACATAATATTTCGAAGGTTTGAAAAACATTTCAAATGTAAATTCGGAGGATTAATAATTTTGAAAAATAGTCATTCAGAAAAACAAAGTTTATGTCAAAGACGTAGTTTCCATGATAAGAATTTCGATGCTTAAAAAATTAGGAAATTTAAATTTGGGAAATAATCATGCGCCCCTCTGTTTAATACTTATGGTATTAATAAAAAGTACACAATTTTCAACAAAATTCCAGGGCGTAATGGATCACTTTGGCCGGGGCGTATTGGCTTCCAAATTTTATTAAGAAAAACCAATTATATTTAATATTTAAATATGAATAAAATGATAACCAATGATAACCCTTTATCGAAAAAATAACTGGAGAATAGATTTTTTTAGTAAATGGATTTTGCATTTCGCTTCAACTTTTTAAAATTTGAAAATTGCATGCAAATGTTTAAAGTTTAAATTAAATATCTTTCATTTTCAATATTCTTTGCTATTAATGTACAAAAGAAAACAAATATGTCAATATTAAATAATATTTCAAGATCAAAATTAAAATTTCATTGATGATACATTATGCCTTGGGCAGTGATCCATTACGCCCCGGCCTGAGGCGAAATTGCTCACCTTGTATTTTTCCAAAAACAATGTTCTAGAAAAAAGTATAAGTGATATTAGGGCGTACTTTTTTTAATTGAAAGCTAAGATTTTAGTATAAGTTTTCCACATTATGAAATTTTTATTAAAGCAAGAATGCCGAAGTTAAGCAACAAAAAGTGAAAAGTGTTCCATTACGCTCCAGTCTCCCCTAATTGTTAACGATAGTGATTTTTTACAAGAGATTAAACATGAAAAGTAATGCAAAAATGTAGATTTTTAAAGTATCCATCATTTTGTTATTTCTTTAACTTTTTAACTATTTTATAAGTATAACCTATTCTTCGGGATGTCATCTTTATCAAAATTGTTGTTTTAAAAGTTCAAGGATATACCTTAGAGGTGTGCATTTAATCGAGTCGATTCGAAAATTATTCGACTCGACAACAGAAAACTCGAGTCGGGAATAATTCGAATCGAACTAGCCAATTCGAAACTTCGAATTCGAATTTCGAATTGGCCGATTCGAATCGAAAGTAAATTCGAATCGAGCTAGCTAATTCGAAACTTCGAATTCGAATTTCGAATTGGCCGATTCGAATCGAAAGGAAATTCGAATCGAACAAGCTTATTCGAAACTCCGAGTTCGAATTTCGAATTGGCCGATTCGAAAATCGGAGTTTCGAATTGTACAACTTAACTCGGTTATTTAATTCGCACAATCATTTTGACAGAAATCCTAACCTAAAATTAGTAGGCTGGTATTCATAATACATCTATCTAGTATTTAGTAACTTTTTCTTAAAAATGTCAATATATTTTTTATTAATTCTATAATTTTAATATATAATTAACGTGCCAAAAAAACTAACATACCAAAAGAAATTATATTATTTGTAAAAAGAATTGTAACATACCAATAATGTGTTGAAAGTAAACAGGGTTCGAACCAGTGAAAGTTTTTAAAAATACGGACTTAACGGACCAATTACTGATAAAAATAAAACCAGTCCGAGTCAAATAAGAGAACATTTTACTTTAAACTATAAATTCAATTTTTCATATCATAACCGATCACTCCCCGAGTATTATATAGCCTTATATCACTTGGAGTGATCACAATATCTTTAAGTTTTCTAATAATTAAAAATAACCGAGTGATACAATAATTATCAATTCAATTATTATTTGCAAGAATTTTTTAATAAAATTCTTCTTTAAATCGATTATTCTTAACAATTTTCGAAATAGTTCTTTGAGAATTTTCAAATACATTAGTTTACAATATTCAATTTTACGAAATTTCAAAAAAATATTCCTAAATTCTCCAATTAAATAAATATTAAAAAATAAAAACTTTAAATAATATTTGCAAAATTCAATTAAACTTTTTCAAAATTGAATTATTTTTAAAAATTCACGCTACATTGATTTTAATATTTAATTGTAATCTATAATTTTAACTGAAATTCATTTTTAAATCAATTTTTATAAAATAATTCTAATAAAATTTTAAGAATAATGACATTTTTTGAGAAATTCGATTAAAATTGTATTAAAAATAATTCAATTTTTGCAAAGAATTTTACTGTTTATAAATAAAATAAAATTATTTCAATGGATTTATTAAAATTTAAGAAGATAACTGAATTCTTATGAGATATACTCTATAACGAATTAAAAAATGAATTTTTTCGTGGAATTTTTTGAAAATAATTGAATTTTTTTCAAAAATTTTACAATTTAAGATAATAATTGAATTTTTTGCAGTATTTATTAAAATTTTAGAAAATAATTGTATTTATTCGTAAAATTTTATAAAAATTTTGTTTAAAAATAATTGAATTCTTGCAAAGAATTTAATTATTTTCAATATGCTCGATATTCAATATTTTTAATATTTCAAAAAATTCAAATACATACACAAACAAGATTCAGAATTATAAATTAAAATTCCCCAAAAAATGATTTTTTTAAATTATCCAAAAATTCTTCAATTGTTCTTGAAACATTAAATTTATTTATTTACTAAAAATTGTGTAAAAGATTTGCAAAATAAGTTTTTTTTTCTTATGTAATACAAACAATAAGCGAAATATTTCCTTCACTTTCAACAAGTTTCTAAGTACTAGATAGCTGTATTATAAATACCAGCCTACTAATTTTAGGTTAGGATTTCTGTCAAAATAATTGTGCGAATTAAATAACCGAGTTAAGTTGTGCAATTCGAAACTCCAAATTCGAATTTCGAATTGGCCGACTCGACTCGATTTACTTTCGATTCGAATCGGCCAATTCGAAATTCGAACTCGGAGTTTCGAATTAGCTTGTTCGATTCGAATTTACTTTCGATTCGAATCGGCCAATTCGAAATTCGAATTCGAAGTTTCGAATTAGCTAGTTCGATTCGAATTTACTTTCGATTCGAATCGGCCAATTCGAAATTCGAAACTTCGAATTTCGAATTGGCTCGTTCGATTCGAATTATTCCCGATTCGAATTTTGCACACCTCTAATATACCTTTATTAAAAAAAATACTACATTGGTAAGTCATAGTCGTTCCTCGCAAAAAATTGTCAATGTTTGGGTTGATTTTAGCCTCTTGCAATGAGAACCTCCCCTTAAATACAAGCTTTTAAGACATAAGGTTAAAAAAAAAGAAAAAAAATTTTTCGGCTCACCCTGCGTTAAAGTCATCCCTTAAAAATTCATCATTAAGGTGTTTCTTACTTTTCGTAACGCGGTTCTAAAAGGACAATTTTTGCACCATATTATGGAAAATATCGTTGTGACTATGTACTCCGAGAGTTCCAATATAATTACTTTTAATTCTTACAAAATTAATGTATTATAAAAATTTTGGTTTATTATTACACAAAAGAAAAAGAGTATTTTGGTCTTAAAAACTATTGTTAAAATATTTTAACAGTTAAAAAATTTAATATTTTAAGTAAATATTCTTTTGGTAATAGGAAATATGAACGTTATGTAAGGATTATTCTCGGGAAATAAATAAAGGTGTATTTTTGAAAGAAAGAAAGATCAACCCAATAATGGTACAATATTAAAACATAGTTTGATACAGATACCCTTTTGGTTTACCCGTTAGCATTCGTCAAATTTTTCTATGTTTGGATTTATTTTTAGAAAATAAGCCGTAAAAATATTATAAATTAAATAGTTAATTAATTAAAAAATGTAATTATTTTCATTATTTTTTTTTATTTTGACAACACTAGGGGATTAATAGCAGACAATATTAGGCCATTAATGTCTGTAGAGATCTGGTTGTCAACGGTCAATCGCGGTTAATCTCTCAAGAGTCGGCCCAGTAATGTTTGCCAAGATTCGGCATAAACTTTTCCAATACTTTGACAACTATTAGGCCATTTTTAATTTTGCACCTGGAACACAAAGCTACAAATTGTGTACATAAGTTAATTGTTTTGTTTCTAAGAGAATAACCTTTACATAGCTTCATCAAATACAAGCATTTAGTGTAAAAAACTATTGACATTTATATAATAGTTTGCAAAATAAAACATTTTAACCCTCCAACGGTATAAACATTTTTTTAATTTTGCAGAAAATAAATTTACAATTTTGTGGAATTACATTTAGACTATTTTATTTTTACGTTGACATTAATACACACGTGAAAAAGTTCCCGGGAAAGCACTCCTAGGAAATTCCAACATGAAATTCCGGTAAAAATGTTGACAATTTAGTTTCCAATTTATCGTAAATAATCAGAGTTTCTTCATAAAATTTCATTCTTCTGTCAATTACAATTGATAAAATCGATATTTAATAGAGGAGGAAAGTCTAAATTTTAAATTCGAGATAAATTAGTTAAATTAACCTAATTTATCGTAAATTGTCAGATTTTCTACAAAAAAGTTTAGAGTCTTGACAACTACAATTGATGAAATCGATATACTAGAGAAAAGTCTAAATTTTAAATTCGAGATATAGATTTTGTAACATTTTTGTAAAGTTAACCTAATTTTTCAAAAGTCAGCTATTGTTAATGCTTAATGTATTGCTGATTGCTCAGATTTTTGTAACGATAAGAAAAGTAATCAAGATGATAATGATATTTTCAAGACGAGAAAAATGATTATATTATAAGGAAAGACTTTTTAAACACTTACTGGATATAAAAAGAGAAAACTGTTTTTTCGACATCAAGATCGCTCATATGCGTGTAAGAGTATTGTCTAAAGCGATAAATCTTCTAGTACTCCTGGAAACTTTTCATGAAATTGCTTAAACATTAATCTAAATTATGATTAAAAATTAAAAATCGAGATTTCCTGTTGGAATTTCCTACTGGGATTTTCTTTTTGAATTTTCTAGGAGTACTTTTCCGGGTACTTTTACACGTGGGTGCAACTATTATTAGCTTCAAATTTCACTAACATTTTTATGTATATAACTCTCGAATTAACTTTTTTAAAATAAATAAATGAAAGGCATACTTCAAGTATATTCAGACTAAACTGTAGAAAGGTTTTATCAAGTATTACGTAATATCTGTGAAAATAAAATAACAAAAGATATTAACCTGTACGTCTCTGTGTTGGTACACCTAGTGTCTTGAGTATATTTATATCCATCTAGATATAGAAACGGCATTTTCTATAAAATTAAGTTTTATAATTAGAACAATGTATAAAAAACAAAACATTTCTGTCAATACAATGAAAAAATTAATTGGACGACTTTTATTAAATCACAACTATACATTTTTTATCTCTTTGGCGCTTTCTAATGACAATTAACATTTGAATGATCATAAAAGTTTTTCTTCACTTTTTAAGATATACAATAACATTTGTTATTGATAAATTGATCAATAACAAATAATCACAAGTATAAATATACCAAAGAACTACTAAATCTTCTTAACGTATTTCTTGAAATTACATTTTCATAACGCAATCACAAAAATAGCGTTATTTGTCCTTCTGCAGGTGAACGTTTTTATTCTTTAATGATATTTATATTAATACGTCAAAGTATACGACTATGTTTCGGCGAGCTTCACCCCCCCCCTCGACACTACCGGTGGCTTAAAGTAGTATAAATTGAGGGCTCGGATCGAAGAACCGACGCTTCACAATGTTCTGAGCGTTTACAAGCGTCGGTTCTTTGATCCAAGCCCTCAATTGCGATTCTTTAAAATGTCAAAAATTGATATTATTCTTTTAAGTTTGTCATTTTTATGGTTTTTTAAAACCCCTGACAGGCGCCCCCTGCCCCTGGGCCCCGTCGGGGGGGGGGGGGCAAACCCTCCCGCGCGATCAGCTACTTAGTACGTTTAACAGTGGTTCTGTATTCCGAATCGTATGTACTTGTTTTTCAATATTCTTTTCAGTTATTTATATGTTTTTCAGTGTCAACGCCTTTTTATGATTTTGTTATAAAAGGTACCATGCGCAACACGTGTGGCGACATTTTGTAACTCGCGCTTCTTTTTCGTAACTCGTCTCCAGTGAGGGCTCCTTCGGCGCCCACGCCTGCGACTCGTTACAAAACTTAGCGCTCCTTCCAAAAAAGGCTCCAGTTCACACTTGTCACGTAATGTTCTATTGTTTAAGCGATCTAAATATTTCCTCCAAAACTGAAGTACCGATTGTTATAAAAAACTTGTAAATTTCTCTAAAATATTATTCATAATTTTAAATGGGGTCATTTCGGGTAAATGTAAATAAGGGATAAATGTAAACACTAGATGTTTAAGCTAAATTTAGCAATCTTAGAAAAGTACAACGTTAATATTTTATGTTATTACCAAATTTTATTTTGACAATTGGCAATGCCAAAGTGTAACTTATAATTTAATTCAAAAAATATTAAAAATCACTGTTTATGTTTCCGTATTTTGAAAGCCATGTTGGATCCACAATTTTGAAATTTAAAAACTCGATTTTCGACTATTATTCAGCAACCATAAGGATTTATTTTTCCCAAATTAAATATAAATCTATAATAGTATATTTCGATACAAGGTGCCAAGTGAGCGTTTTGCACATTGCGAGTGTAATGGCGTGGCGAGAACTCAATGCGAGGCGAAGCCGAGCAATGGGCATACGCTCACGCGGCACCGTGTATCGAACAATATTTTTCTTTATAAGTGCAGGCATAACCTCGTTTGGTAAGCACTTGCAGTAGTTCAAAATGTCCGATCGCCTTCAGTGCGAACAAACGATGCGCAAAATATTTTGCCCACCGCTACACTGTGAGCAAAATGTTTTGCGCATCGGTTGGTCGGCCTGTAGGGAATCGGCCATTTTGGAGTGCTGCCAGTGGTTGCCAAACGAGGATTTTGCATGTACGTATAAAGAAAAATCTTGTTAAAGTTATACCAGTTTCTACATAACAAATTTTGTAATGGTTAATTCTTTATTTTATGTGATACACTATCAGTCAACTGCATAATTAGTACAGCTGTGAAAAATTCGAATCGGACTGAATGTTGTTCGGTTTGTTGTCCTTCCATCAAGCTCCACCCAGAAAGTGAGGTCCAAATTTAATTCCCTAAGATGGGTGCGACTTGGGTGTTGTTGGATGACATTTAAAGAATTTTTTTGTATCGTTAATTTATTTTATTAAGAAAATTAGAAATTTTAAAGCCCTTGCATCCTTATATTTAAATTTATTGAATTATACAGTGAAAAGGAACTGATCAGATAGTTTGTGACGATATACGAACGAAATCAAAATATTATTTGTTTTGCAAATACTATACTCAATGAGTATAGCGGAGAGCTCTCTCCACCGAGATCTTCTCCCACCAACGCGACCGAAATCGAGGGCCTCCGATGCACGGCCCGAGATTGTCACTTTTCGAAGCGGTATTACCGCGATAGGGTCTCTGAAAGTGGTCTTACCACACGCAGAGTAAAGTGGTTTTACCACAAGCGGTTTTATCGCATAAAACAAAGAGGTGTTACCTCACGGTCCGGTACGCTTTCTCCCGCGAAGTCGTCGGAAAAATCGTTTCGAAGGTCGTCGTTCGTACTTAATTTTATTTTATTCGGTAATATACGTTTGATCGAATCGCGCGTCGACAAATGTCCGTTTATACGTTTACGTTGTCGCTAATTGTTATAATAATCGTTTTCACGTCTTATTTACTGTCTAATAACGTTTTCGCCTGGACGAGTTTGCTCGTCTCATTTCATATTGTTTATACTTTTTATATGTATTTCCGTTTTTATCGTTTTCTTTTCTAAATAAATGTCGAATTTGACTGTAGTCGAGTGTTAAGACCTTTTTTAAAATCGAACCCTGACCGATGAGCAATCCCTTCTTAACATTCGTTACAGATTTGGCGCCCGAACAGGGACAGATTATTTGTGAACGCGAATTGTTAAACGGATTAATTGTGAACGTGAAGTGTTAATCGACATTTATTGTTACGATGGCAGGCGACAACGCAGTTCTCACGAAATCTAGGATTTGGGCTATGACGAAACCAGCTATGGAAAACGCGTTACGCGCGAGAAACATAGTGATTCCCGTCAATGCAACTCGCGATATGTTACAGGAATTGTTACGCGCCGCGATTCGCACTGAACGTGAAGATCAAAACGTATCAGATTCCGAACACGACGACGGTGTAAGAGTTCACGAAAACGATCTTCAAAACAGAAACGTTAACGTCGGAATTAGAAACGGCAACGGTGTGCGAAACGGTAGTAATACAGTATCTGATCATCATCCGAGTAGAAACGATAGTCGTCAATTAAGTCGTGATTCGAGTCGAATACCTCACCGTGTTCCTCGTCAGCATCCCAGTCGTGCTCCTAGTGAACAACACAGTCGCGTCTCAAGTTGACAACCCAGCCGCGTTCCTAGTCGTCAACCTAGTCGACCACCCAGTCGTCATCCGAGCAGCGAAAATTTAATCGTAGACCCACTCGATAGAAACAACCGCAGAAAAAATCATTACTTCGAAAACCCAGGTATTGAACGTCGAGATAATCGTAACGGAATCGGCAATAACGATCGTCGAGATCACACCGATCGGAATCGTGATCAATATCGCGAATTTGCCATTCAGAGACTACGCGACGATTTGCACGCGAACGACGCTTTGAGTCATCGTCCTGTAGAAAGCAATTTTCCTGAACCACGAAATATTTCTCGTTCGTTTTCGAGAAACCATCGAGATAATTTTGACAATTATCCTGAACGTGACCACGATCGACAATTTGCTCAACGCGATAACAGTCTCGTGGAACGAGTGAGAAATTGAAATGTTTCCTTTGGGAAGATTTAGAATCTGACCTCAAACAATTTTATTTACCCGTGAATTTAAACCGACAACTCGAAGACGATATTCGTAACCGAACGCAAGGCCCGAAAGAAACCGCGCACGATTACGTAACGGCTCTACGAACGTTAATCAGACGCTACGGTGGCATGAGTCAACAGAGCGAGCTCGAGAGATTATACGTTAACCTCAGGCCAGAATATCGTCGCTATATCAGACGTCAGGAGATACGTAATGTCTCTGACCTGATACGCTTGACGAACGAATTCGAACTAATAGTGTGTACGGAGAAAAATTATAAATCTCCGCCACAGTCACTTCTCGCAAGCGAAACGGAGAATAACTCGCCTGTAAAATCAAAATCTAGAGAAATCGTCGCGGCTGACGAAAATAAATACGTCCGTGAAGAATGTTGCTGGCGTTGTAGTCAACGTGGCCACAGTCGTCTAAATTGCAGGAACCCGGCCAAGAAATTCTGTTCATGGTGTGGAACTCCTGGAATATTCTTCACCGATTGTAAATGAGATAAACCGGAAAACTTCAAACGGACCGACGCGAGAAAACCGGTACAGAGTCGGCCCGAGAACGAAATAAACATAACCAGAAAGACACGGACGACATCAGAGTCGTAAATTCCCGCGATAAAAGATTCTTCGAATCGATACGTTTCATTAATACGACATTTCATGCTCTTCTCGATACTGGCGCGAGTAGGTCGTACATGTCCGAAAACGTGTTTGAATTCATAAAATCAAACGGCTCGGTAAAAACAAATTCAGCCGAATTAAACGTTAAATTTGCCGACAGACGAAGCGCGAAAGTACGCGAAACAGTCGATTTAGTAATCACATTTCACGGTAAAATGATCAATGCTAATTTCCGGATTTTACCTAAATTAGACGTAGATTTGTTATTCGATATCGACATTTTAACGGCCGTGAATTACGCTTTCGATTATTCGTCGATCTCACATGTCGAAGAAATCGAAGTGTCGAATCAAGACGAAATTAACGCGGCACTTCACGTGATTAAAGAAGACATGAAACGATTCGAAAAAATAGACAAACCGACAACGGCAGGCGAACACGTTATTCGTCTCAAACCCGGCACCCGACCTGTAAACGTGCATTATAGACCGCGAAATCCTGCAATGCTCAGCGTCATGCAAAAAGAAGCTGACGAAATGATAGCAGCAGACGTATTAGAACCGGCTAACGGAGAGTGGTGTTCACCAATCGTACTGACAAAGCGAAAAGACAAATCGTATCGTTTTTGCAACGATTTTCGCGGAGTGAACTCGGTCTCGATTCGTGAATTATATCCGATCCCCCACATAAACGCGACGTTAGATAGGCTTAGAGATTCGAGATATTTCTCGAAAATAGATCTTCGTAACGGATATTGGAATATACCCGATGCACAGCCCAAGATTGTAACTTTTCGAAGCGGTATTACCGCGATAGGGTCTCTGAAAGTGGTCTTACCACACGCAGAGTAAAGTGGTTTTACCACAAGCGGTTTTACCGCATAAAACAAAGAGGTGTTACCTCACGGTCCGGTACGCTTTCTCCCGCGAAGTCGTCGGAAAAATCGTTTCGAAGGTCGTCGTTCGTACTTAATTTTATTTTATTCGGTAATATACGTTTGATCGAATCGCGCGTCGACAAATGTCCGTTTATACGTTTACGTTGTCGCTAATTGTTATAATAATCGTTTTCGCGTCTTATTTACTGTCTAATAACGTTTTCGCCTGGACCAGTTTGCTCGTCTCATTTCATATGGTTTATAAATTTTATATGTATTTCCGTTTTTATCGTTTTCCTTTGTAAATAAATGTCGAATTTGACTGTAGTCAAGTGTTAAGACCTTTTTTTAAAAACGAACCCTGACCGACAAGCGATCCTTTCTTAACATTCGTTACAAATAGAATGGTTATAAAGAGTACTAGTTGGCAGATATTTTGTGAAAGGGCAATTTAACAGTAGCATAGGGAATCTTAATTAGAAGTCACTCTCGATTAGCAGCTGAAATTTGAGTCTCATCGATTGCGAAGGTTATCCCTCTTTCAAGCTGCACCCAGAAAGTGAGGTACAAATTTAATTCCCTAAGATGGGTGCGACTTGGGTGTTGTTGGATGACATTTAAAGAATTTTTAGTTTTGTAAATTGTTTTTATTAAGAAAATTTTAAAATTTCAAAGGACTCGCATTCTTATATTTAAATTTATTGAATTATACAGTGAAAAGGAACTTATCAGATAGTAGAATGGTTATAAAGAGTACTAGAAGGCCTATATTTTGTGAAAGGACAATTTAACCGTAGCATAGGGAATTTTAATTAGAAGTCACTCTCGATTAGCAGCTGAAATTTGAGTCTCATCAATTGCGAAGGTTATCCCTCTTTCAAGCTGCACCCAGAAAGTGAGGTACAAATTTAATTCCCTAAGATGGGTGCGACTTGGGTGTTGTTGGATGACATTTAAAGAATTTTTAGTTTTGTAAATTGTTTTTATTAAGAAAATTTTAAAATTTCAAAGGACTCGCATCCTTATATTTAAATTTATTGAATAATACAGTGAAAAGGAACTGATCAGACAGTAGAATGGTTATAAAAAGTACTAGATGGCCGATATTTTGTAAAAGGACAATTTAACCTTAGCATAGGGAATTTTATTAGAAGTCACTCTCGATTAGCAGCTGAAATTTGAGTCTCATCGATTGCGAAGGTTATCCCTCTTTCAAGCTCACCCAGAAAGTGAGGTACAAATTTAATTCCCTAAGATGGGTGCGACTTGGGTGTTTTTGGATGACATTTAAAGAATATCTTGTATCGTTAATTTATTTTATTAAAAAAATTTTTAAATTTCAAAGGACTCGCATCCTTATATTTAAATTTATTGAATAATACAGTGAAAAGGAACTGATCAGACAGTAGAATGGTTATAAAAAGTACTAGATGGCCGATATTTTGTAAAAGGACAATTTAACCTTAGCATAGGGAATTTTATTAGAAGTCACTCTCGATTAGCAGCTGAAATTTGAGTCTCATCGATTGCGAAGGTTATCCCTCTTTCAAGCTCACCCAGAAAGTGAGGTACAAATTTAATTCCCTAAGATGGGTGCGACTTGGGTGTTGTTGGATGACATTCAAAGAATTTTTAGTTTCGTAAATTGTTTTTATTAAGAAAATTTTAAAATTTCAAAGGACTCGCATTCTTATATTTAAATTTATTGAAATATACAGTAAAATGGAACTGATCAGATAGTAGAATGGTTATAAAGAGTACTAGAAGGCCTATATTTTGTGAAAGGACAATTTAACCGTAGCATAGGGAATTTTAATTAGAAGTCACTCTCGATTAGCAGCTGAAATTTGAGTCTCATCGATAGCGAAGGTTATCCCTCTTTCAAGCTGCACCCAGAAAGTGAGGTACAAATTTAATTCCCTAAGATGGGTGCGACTTGGGTGTTGTTGGATGACATTTAAAGAATATCTTGTATCGTTAATTTATTTTATTAAGAAAATTAGAAATTTTGAAGCCCTTGCATCCTTATATTTAAATTTATTGAATTATACAGTGAAAAGGAACTGATCAGATAGTAGAATGGTTATAAAAAGTACTAGATAGCCGATATTTTGTAAAAGGACAATTTAACCTTAGCATAGGGAATTTTATTAGAAGTCACTCTCGATTAGCAGCTGAAATTTGAGTCTCATCGATTGCGAAGGTTATCCCTCTTTCAAGCTGCACCCAGAAAGTGAGGTACAAATTGAATTCCCTAAGATGGGTGCGACTTGGGTGTTGTTGGATGACATTTAAAGAATATCTTGTATCGTTAATTTATTTTATTAAAAAAAATTTTTTAATTTCAAAGGACTCGCATCCTTATATTTAAATTTATTAAATTATACAGTGAAAAGGAACTGATCAGAGAGTAGAATGGTTATAAAGAGTACTAGATGGCCGATATTTTGTAAAAGGACAATTTAACCGTAGCATAGGGAATTTTAATTAGAAGTCACTCTCGATTAGCAGCTGAAATTTGAGTCTCATCGATTGCGAAGGTTATCCCTCTTTCAAGCTGCACCCACAATGTGAGGTACAAATTTAATTCCCTAAGATGGTTGCGACTTGCGTGTTGTTAGATGACATTTAAAGATTATCTTGTATCGTTAATTTATTTTATTAAGAAAATTAGAAATTTTGAAGCCCTTGCATCCTTATATTTAAATTTATTGAATTATACAGTGAAAAGGAACTGATCAGACAGTAGAATGGTTATAAAAAGTACTAGATGGCCGATATTTTGTAAAAGGACAATTTAACCGTAGCATAGGGAATTTTAATTAGAAGTCACTCTCGATTAGCAGCTGAAATTTGAGTCTCATCGATTGCGAAGGTTATCCCTCTTTCAAGCTGCACCCAGAATGTGAGGTACAAATTTAATTCCCTAAGATGGGTGCGACTTGGGTGTTGTTGGATGACATTTAAAGAATATCTTGTATCGTTAATTTATTTTATTAAGAAAATTAGAAATTTTGAAGCCCTTGCATCCTTATATTTAAATTTATTGAATTATACAGTGAAAAGGAACTGATCAGATAGTAGAATGGTTATAAAAAGTACTAGATAGCCGATATTTTGTAAAAGGACAATTTAACCTTAGCATAGGGAATTTTATTAGAAGTCACTCTCGATTAGCAGCTGAAATTTGAGTCTCATCGATTGCGAAGGTTATCCCTCTTTCAAGCTGCACCCAGAAAGTGAGGTACAAATTGAATTCCCTAAGATGGGTGCGACTTGGGTGTTGTTGGATGACATTTAAAGAATATCTTGTATCGTTAATTTATTTTATTAAAAAAAATTTTTTAATTTCAAAGGACTCGCATCCTTATATTTAAATTTATTAAATTATACAGTGAAAAGGAACTGATCAGAGAGTAGAATGGTTATAAAGAGTACTAGATGGCCGATATTTTGTAAAAGGACAATTTAACCGTAGCATAGGGAATTTTAATTAGAAGTCACTCTCGATTAGCAGCTGAAATTTGAGTCTCATCGATTGCGAAGGTTATCCCTCTTTCAAGCTGCACCCACAATGTGAGGTACAAATTTAATTCCCTAAGATGGTTGCGACTTGCGTGTTGTTAGATGACATTTAAAGATTATCTTGTATCGTTAATTTATTTTATTAAGAAAATTAGAAATTTTGAAGCCCTTGCATCCTTATATTTAAATTTATTGAATTATACAGTGAAAAGGAACTGATCAGACAGTAGAATGGTTATAAAAAGTACTAGATGGCCGATATTTTGTAAAAGGACAATTTAACCGTAGCATAGGGAATTTTAATTAGAAGTCACTCTCGATTAGCAGCTGAAATTTGAGTCTCATCGATTGCGAAGGTTATCCCTCTTTCAAGCTGCACCCAGAATGTGAGGTACAAGTTTAATTCCCTAAGATGGGTGTGACTTTGGTGTTGTTGGATGACATTTAAAGAATATCTTGTATCGTTAATTTATTTTATTAAGAAAATTAGAAATTTTGAAGCCCTTGCATCCTTATATTTAAATTTATTGAATTATACAGTGAAAAGGAACTGATCAGATAGTAGAATGGTTATAAAGAGTACTAGAAGGCCTATATTTTGTGAAAGGACAATTTAACCGTAGCATAGGGAATTTTAATTAGAAGTCACTCTCGATTAGCAGCTGAAATTTGAGTCTCATCGATTGCGAAGGTTATCCCTCTTTCAAGCTGCACCCAGAAAGTGAGGTACAAATTGAATTCCCTAAGATGGGTGCGACTTGGGTGTTGTTGGATGACATTTAAAGAATATCTTGTATCGTTAATTTATTTTATTAAAAAAATTTTTAAATTTCAAAGGACTCGCATCCTTATATTTAAATTTATTGAATAATACAGTGAAAAGGAACTGATCAGACAGTAGAATGGTTATAAAAAGTACTAGATAGCCGATATTTTGTAAAAGGACAATTTAACCTTAGCATAGG
Organism: Leptopilina drosophilae; assembly: GCA_032873175.1. Lineage (NCBI taxonomy): Eukaryota > Metazoa > Arthropoda > Insecta > Hymenoptera > Figitidae > Leptopilina > Leptopilina drosophilae. The sequence continues at coordinate 46,271,773 of CM065483.1, forward strand.
GAATTTTATTAGAAGTCACTCTTGATTAGCAGCTGAAATTTGAGTCTCATCGATTGCGAAGGTTATCCCTCTTTCAAGCTGCACCCAGAAAGTGAGGTACAAATTTAATTCCCTAAGATGGGTGCGACTTGGGTGTTGTTGGATGACATTTAAAGAATTTTTAGTTTCGTAAATTGTTTTTATTAAAAAAATTTTAAAATTTCAAAGGACTCGCATTCTTATATTTAAATTTATTGAATTATACAGTGAAAAGGAACTGATCAGATAGTAGAATGGTTATAAAGAGTACTAGAAGGCCTATATTTTGTGAAAGGACAATTTAACCGTAGCATAGGGAATTTTAATTAGAAGTCACTCTCGATTAGCAGCTGAAATTTGAGTCTCATCGATTGCGAAGGTTATCCCTCTTTCAAGCTGCACCCAGAAAGTGAGGTACAAATTGAATTTCCTAAGATGGGTGCGACTTTGGTGTTGTTGGATGACATTTAAAGAATATCTTGTATTGTTAATTTATTTTATTAAAAAAATTTTTAAATTTCAAAGGACTCGCATCCTTATATTTAAATTTATTGAATAATACAGTGAAAAGGAACTGATCAGACAGTAGAATGGTTATAAAAAGTACTAGATAGCCGATATTTTGTAAAAGGACAATTTAAGCTTAGCATAGGGAATTTTATTAGAAGTCACTCTCGACAATCAGCTGAAATTTGAGTCTCATCGATTGCGAAGGTTATCCCTCTTTCAAGCTGCACCCAGAAAGTGAGGTACAAATTGAATTCCCTAAGATGGGTGCGACTTGGGTGTTGTTGGATGACATTTAAAGAATATCTTGTATCGTTAATTTATTTTATTAAAAGATTTTTTAAATTTCAAAGGACTCGCATCCTTATATTTAAATTTATTGAATAATACAGTGAAAAGGAACTGATCAGACAGTAGAATGGTTATAAAAAGTACTAGATAGCCGATATTTTGTAAAAGGACAATTTAACCTTAGCATAGGGAATTTTATTAGAAGTCACTCTCGATTAGCAGCTGAAATTTGAGTCTCATCGATTGCGAAGGTTATCCCTCTTTCAAGCTGCACCCAGAAAGTGAGGTACAAATTGAATTCCCTAAGATGGGTGCGACTTGGGTGTTGTTGGATGACATTTAAAGAATATCTTGTATCGTTAATTTATTTTATTATGAAAATTTTAAAATTTCAAAGGACTCGCATCCTTATATTTAAATTTATTGAATTATACAGTGAAAAGGAACTGATCAGACAGTAGAATGGTTATAAAAAGTACTAGATGGCCGATATTTTGTAAAAGGACAATTTAACCGTAGCATAGGGAATTTTAATTAGAAGTCACTCTCGATTAGCAGCTGAAATTTGAGTCTCATCGATTGCGAAGGTTATCCCTCTTTCAAGCTGCACCCAGAATGTGAGGTACAAGTTTAATTCCCTAAGATGGGTGTGACTTTGGTGTTGTTGGATGACATTTAAAGAATATCTTGTATCGTTAATTTATTTTATTAAGAAAATTAGAAATTTTGAAGCCCTTGCATCCTTATATTTAAATTTATTGAATTATACAGTGAAAAGGAACTGATCAGATAGTAGAATGGTTATAAAGAGTACTAGAAGGCCTATATTTTGTGAAAGGACAATTTAACCGTAGCATAGGGAATTTTAATTAGAAGTCACTCTCGATTAGCAGCTGAAATTTGAGTCTCATCGATTGCGAAGGTTATCCCTCTTTCAAGCTGCACCCAGAAAGTGAGGTACAAATTGAATTCCCTAAGATGGGTGCGACTTGGGTGTTGTTGGATGACATTTAAAGAATATCTTGTATCGTTAATTTATTTTATTAAAAAAATTTTTAAATTTCAAAGGACTCGCATCCTTATATTTAAATTTATTGAATAATACAGTGAAAAGGAACTGATCAGACAGTAGAATGGTTATAAAAAGTACTAGATAGCCGATATTTTGTAAAAGGACAATTTAACCTTAGCATAGGGAATTTTATTAGAAGTCACTCTTGATTAGCAGCTGAAATTTGAGTCTCATCGATTGCGAAGGTTATCCCTCTTTCAAGCTGCACCCAGAAAGTGAGGTACAAATTTAATTCCCTAAGATGGGTGCGACTTGGGTGTTGTTGGATGACATTTAAAGAATTTTTAGTTTCGTAAATTGTTTTTATTAAAAAAATTTTAAAATTTCAAAGGACTCGCATTCTTATATTTAAATTTATTGAATTATACAGTGAAAAGGAACTGATCAGATAGTAGAATGGTTATAAAGAGTACTAGAAGGCCTATATTTTGTGAAAGGACAATTTAAGCTTAGCATAGGGAATTTTATTAGAAGTCACTCTCGACAATCAGCTGAAATTTGAGTCTCATCGATTGCGAAGGTTATCCCTCTTTCAAGCTGCACCCAGAAAGTGAGGTACAAATTGAATTCCCTAAGATGGGTGCGACTTGGGTGTTGTTGGATGACATTTAAAGAATATCTTGTATCGTTAATTTATTTTATTAAAAGATTTTTTAAATTTCAAAGGACTCGCATCCTTATATTTAAATTTATTGAATAATACAGTGAAAAGGAACTGATCAGACAGTAGAATGGTTATAAAAAGTACTAGATAGCCGATATTTTGTAAAAGGACAATTTAACCTTAGCATAGGGAATTTTATTAGAAGTCACTCTTGATTAGCAGCTGAAATTTGAGTCTCATCGATTGCGAAGGTTATCCCTCTTTCAAGCTGCACCCAGAAAGTGAGGTACAAATTTAATTCCCTAAGATGGGTGCGACTTGGGTGTTGTTGGATGACATTTAAAGAATTTTTAGTTTCGTAAATTGTTTTTATTAAAAAAATTTTAAAATTTCAAAGGACTCGCATTCTTATATTTAAATTTATTGAATTATACAGTGAAAAGGAACTGATCAGATAGTAGAATGGTTATAAAGAGTACTAGAAGGCCTATATTTTGTGAAAGGACAATTTAACCGTAGCATAGGGAATTTTAATTAGAAGTCACTCTCGATTAGCAGCTGAAATTTGAGTCTCATCGATTGCGAAGGTTATCCCTCTTTCAAGCTGCACCCAGAAAGTGAGGTACAAATTGAATTCCCTAAGATGGGTGCGACTTGGGTGTTGTTGGATGACATTTAAAGAATATCTTGTATCGTTAATTTATTTTATTAAAAGATTTTTTAAATTTCAAAGGACTCGCATCCTTATATTTAAATTTATTGAATAATACAGTGAAAAGGAACTGATCAGACAGTAGAATGGTTATAAAAAGTACTAGATAGCCGATATTTTGTAAAAGGACAATTTAACCTTAGCATAGGGAATTTTATTAGAAGTCACTCTTGATTAGCAGCTGAAATTTGAGTCTCATCGATTGCGAAGGTTATCCCTCTTTCAAGCTGCACCCAGAAAGTGAGGTACAAATTTAATTCCCTAAGATGGGTGCGACTTGGGTGTTGTTGGATGACATTTAAAGAATTTTTAGTTTCGTAAATTGTTTTTATTAAAAAAATTTTAAAATTTCAAAGGACTCGCATTCTTATATTTAAATTTATTGAATTATACAGTGAAAAGGAACTGATCAGATAGTAGAATGGTTATAAAGAGTACTAGAAGGCCTATATTTTGTGAAAGGACAATTTAACCGTAGCATAGGGAATTTTATTAGAAGTCACTCTCGACAATCAGCTGAAATTTGAGTCTCATCGATTGCGAAGGTTATCCCTCTTTCAAGCTGCACCCAGAAAGTGAGGTACAAATTTAATTCCCTAAGATGGGTGCGACTTGGGTGTTGTTGGATGACATTTAAAGAATATCTTGTATCGTTAATTTATTTTATTAAGAAAATTAGAAATTTTGAAGCCCTTGCATCCTTATATTTAAATTTATTGAATTATACAGTGAAAAGGAACTGATCAGATAGTAGAATGGTTATAAGGAGTACTAGATGGCCTATATTTTGTGAAAGGACAATTTAACCGTAGCATAGGGAATTTTATTAGAAGTCACTCTCGACAATCAGCTGAAATTTGAGTCTCATCGATTGCGAAGGTTATCCCTCTTTCAAGCTGCACCCAGAAAGTGAGGTACAAATTTAATTCCCTAAGATGGGTGCGACTTGGGTGTTGTTGGATGACATTTAAAGAATATCTTGTATCGTTAATTTATTTTATTAAAAAAATTTTTAAATTTCAAAGGACTCGCATCCTTATATTTAAATTTATTGAATAATACAGTGAAAAGGAACTGATCAGACAGTAGAATGGTTATAAAAAGTACTAGATAGCCGATATTTTGTAAAAGGACAATTTAACCTTAGCATAGGGAATTTTATTAGAAGTCACTCTTGATTAGCAGCTGAAATTTGAGTCTCATCGATTGCGAAGGTTATCCCTCTTTCAAGCTGCACCCAGAAAGTATGGTACAGTTTTAATTTCTCGCAATATGTAAGCATCAAGTAGATTTTATTCGCATAATAATGCTAAGAAGTTACAAAGGGACAAGCGGCAAAAATTAGGAGGCTTATTATTTTTTTATGTAAAAAATTTTCGCATAACTATTGTGACCTTAATTATAACCCCTTTTATTAAATTGCTGAATTATATAACTACTTTGATAAAATTACAATTACTAATGGTGTAACATAAAATAATTTAACTTTATTTTTATTTATGTAATTTTTTTGCTTATTTTTGTGATAGAGTATATGAGTTCTTAAATATAGGTTTTCCTAAACCAAAAACATAAGAGCACAAACTGCCCAATTGGGGAATGTATTTAATTCGCCGTGTATCTCACAGTGAAGAAATGCCTGTGAATGTCTTTGCGAGAGAGGAAGCCGGTACTTATAGATGTAATCGAAACACCTCATATGCGAGAAGAAATCATTAGCAGGAACTTTGGTGATGATTGTCTGAAGTGGTGCAACGTTGGTTGCCAATCGTTGTTTTAATAATGTATGGATATGATTAAGAAAACAGTTTCCACAAGTGCCGCCAGAGAGCATGCTAGTGATTTCTTGTCGCATGTGATCTGTTTCACTATTGCTGCAAGTGCTTGACCCTCTTCCGCAAAAAAATTTACAATCATCCCTTTACTGTGATTAGTATGATTCATACTGAAGATTTTTAGGTGCCATCCATAAACCACGTAGCCTCATGAGGTGGAGGAGGGTCAAGTAATTGACTACGACAAGAGGAAAAAATGGCGCTAATACTTGCAAAAGCGTACTACATCGGGAGGGGGTCAACATTTTCAAAAAATGGGGCAACGTGGTTTATGGACGGCCCCTTACTGACCATATTAATTTTTTGCATTATTTTGTCAAAAGTTGATACGTTCTTATGATTAAATAACATAAAAGGATCGTATTCCCATGTTGCAAGCGAACCATGTTAAAGTTTAAAATGAATTATATGAAATTTTGAAATGAAAAGTTTATTAATGTACTGATCATTGGCAGTAGTGTGACATCCAAAGCAAAAACCAATTATGGTCCATTGTTGGATACCAATACGTTTGCAAAAAGCACTATTGTGCCATAATCATAAATAGGAACCAAGGCGGACACGAAAAAACATGCAAATTCATGCCGTGTCCATATCGTGACTTGACACGACACAAAGTACGCCTTATAATTCGTGTCGTATCCTGACAAAACACAAATTTCTATTGGTAATTGGTGTCGTGTCAAGGCAAGACATGAATTACCAAGACATGTTTTTTCAATTTTAGTACAGATATTCCTCTTGGAATACATCTGAATGTCCTAAATAAAGCGTTAAAAATATACTCCAAATAAAATAGGGGTATTCCGAAAAAAAATTTTAAACTGGCGGACACAAAATGGCGTCTGAAGTGTAACTAAAGTATAGTGTCAAACGTTGGTTCACAAAATTGTACATTTAAGCGTTAATAAGTGAATTTTGATTTACAATATCGTAGCCATGTGAACAAAATCGAAAAATTAATAGATTTAATTAAAATTTGACAGCAAAGTGTTTTTGATGTCCTTGATCACGAAAACGTTCAGAGTTTAAAAATTCAAAATGTCGGATACAACATGGCGGATAAAATCCAATAGAGCGATTAAAATTGTTAAGAACTAATTGGATTCACTTGAAAATTGTTACTCGTGGGTTTTAAGTGTTGCTGATTACGAATCCAAAGTCAGATTTTGAAATTTATAAATTGTGGATTTTTTTAAAACATATGTAATTTGTTTATTTATAAATTAATTTAATTTTTTGAACGCCATTCGAAAGAGTGGTTTTTGGACAATTAGAAATTACTATTGCGGAATTTTTTCTGTTGAGTTTTTATATTAAAATATAGTGTCAAAGATTGGTCCACAAAATTGTACATTTGAGCGTTAATGGGTTAATACGTAATTATTTAAATATTTTTTTATAATTATCAGACATATTGAATCAAGAATACTTTTTATACTTTATAAAATTATTATCCACAAGCTTTGAATATTGAAATGAACGAAATCTTTTGATGATAAAATTATTTTTAAATTATATTTTTATTATTTATTTTAAATAATTAAAAATTTTGTAATTTGTTTTTTCATACGTGCCAAAATGTTATAATAAAATTTTAATAATTTGAAGAAATAATGAAATTTTGTTCATTATAACGTTTAGAAAATATCACATTTTTTTCGTGCCTGCCCCCGACCAGAAGCACTCGCTTCGCTCGTGCATCAAATGTCGGGGCAGGCGAATGTTGTTTGCAAGAGAGAGAGACAGAGAATAAAGCAGAGCTTCACGAGTGTCCGCCAAAGGCGTTGAAGCGAGGAGCAAAAGTAAATAAAGATGGCCGGCTATCGAGTGAAACACGATTGCAAGTTTCTTAAAAAATAAATTAACCAGCGTACTTTCGACCGTATATAAAGAAAAATAGTATACATTACACGGGCAGAAATTCGAAAGCCCTAAACTAGGCGACGATGCCCTCGTCTTCGCCTCGGCCATCATTTAGCGCATTGCAGGAATTTCGATCTTTCTGCTCTTATAATTTAATATACTATTTAAAAAAAGTGTCCGCCATATTGGATCCGTCATTTTTAATTTTTAAGAACTAATACCAGATTCGTAACCAGCGACCCCAAAAACTCTTAGTACTAAGTGTTATGAAAATTTATTCACAAGAAGGTCTTACACATTTTGGGACCATTTTTTATATTTTATCTACACATTGAAGGGGTTAATAAACTAATTAACACTTCAAGAAGGAAGAGGAAGTTAAAATTTCCAAAAAAATTAGTCTACGTAGTTTATGAACATTTCCTAACCTCTGACATCATTATACAATTAAATTCATTTCTTAAATTTCCCTGAATTGTCCATTATAATTTTAACAGAAAATTAGAGGTGTGCAAAAAGCTTGAAGCTTGATCGAGTTATTTTTGAGCTTTTAATTTTTCGAGCGTAACCGAGCCTAATCAGTTGTGCAATACAATTTAATGAAAGTGGATAAAAATATATATTTTTAAACCTTTAAGAACTTTAAATATTTTTCAAATGGCAGTACATAATTAATAATTTTAATTTTTAAAAAATAAGACAAAAAATTTCAAAGTATGAAAAAATCAGATATTAAAAGCTTTCCTTCCGTATAGAACGTCCTAAATAAAGTAGATGTAATTCATATTTTCTAACATAAAGAATTTGCTATTTCATTGACCTTCCTTTATCCTTATTTTGATCTCATATAAATAATAAACGTTTCATAAAAACCCCTGCAATGTAAAATTTTTTTAAAATATGTATATAATATTCAAATAATTGTTATATAATTTTCGGAAATATATTTTAAGAATGATATATTTCATAATAAAATTTTCGATTATGGTATTTTTTTATTGCTATAACAAAATATATAAAAAAATTCTTCTGCAACTAGAAATATTTATTTTTAATTATTTATCAATCGCAATTTTTATAAATATTAAAAATAAAACTGAGAATTTTTGAAAAAAAATTATAAAATGAAAAGAAAAAATCGATTCGTCATTAACATATTAATAAAATAAATTTTAATTTCGATTGTAAAAAATTTCATTATTAAACATAAATCTTATTTTAAAAAATGTATTAAATAATATTTTTCACTCATTAGTTAAATGATCTAATTATTAAGTAAATAATTATTTGACTAATTTAGTATTGAGACATTATAAAAGCGTAAAATTGACTTGATGGCCAAGTGTCTCGATTAACCCTCTATCCGTCGCATGGTGAGAAGTTTCCTCACCCAGTTTCTTATTTATTTATAACTTTTAAAATACGAAAAATTATAATTACATATTCTTAGTATTTTTCACAATACTCTTCTTCTTTATTTTAAAACAATTTCTGTGTCTTTATTTATTTTAATTTTTTTGTAATTAAATTTTTATGCAGCAAATGTCAACAATTTTTACGCAAAGTGAGAAAACTTCACACCGCGCAACTGACCGCGTATTCTCGATTCCATTTGTCATAAATTTTTTGATTAAATAATTAACAGAAAATAAAAGTTAATTTAACTTCCAATAGATTGTTTGGAAATTATAAAGAACATTCCAAAAAAAATTTGGCATTTTATAACAATTTTTTATTAACTTATGATGGATGAGAAGTTTCCTCACCTGCGACGGATCACATTACAGAAAAAGATGCGACAGATGGAGGGTTACAAATAATTTTAACACCAATACAACAATGGTTTCATATAGTACAGGTTAATGATAGTTTGAGCTGTGCAAAAAATTTGAAAAGCCGAGCCGAGCTTGACTCGATGTATCGAGTACTCGATTCCACTCGAAAATTTGGAGTACTCGAGTAAATTCAAGTACTCGATTGGAATCGAGTACTCGAAACTTTCGAGTACTCGATTGAATTAGAGCTTATAAATGATTAAAAAAATAATAAGTAAAAAATATCGAATTCTCCTTAAATCTCTTAAGTTAGTTAGTAGGTTAATTATTTTAACACCTAACGATTTTCTACGATCAGTAAATCCCTTAAATTCGAAATTTTCTACTTATTAATAGTTTTTTGTAACTTAAAAGCTCGAATAATTTCGAGTACTCAATTGAATTCGAGCACTCGTTTCCAATCGAGTACCCGAAAACTTCGAGTATCCGAAAAATTTAAGCTTTTTATGAGGCTCGAGCTTCGAGCATTTAGCACAGTTCTAATGGTAGTAATATTTCATTTTTATATATCGTAACAAATTATTGATAATTTTTTTTAATAATAAAAAGAATTATAAAAGTAAATCAAATAATAAATAAAAACACAGATTATCAAAAGTTTATTTACATATTAAAATGAGATTACCACAAATTAAATAAATGTGAGGAAATTTTGTTCAAAATATTAGAACAATATTTGATTTCTGTAATTATTGCAAAAGTTTGGTTTTTTTAAGTTTCGAAAATAATACAAATTAATAATTAATAATAATAAACATTAATCTATTAACTCTATATTTATTTGCAATTAAATTAATAATTTTTTCGAAATTACTAAAAATTCCAAACAAAGTCAAACGTTTGTGGTTACTCTTTTAAATAGAACAGTATGAGTGAAAAAAATTTTTCATAATTATTAATTATAATTTTTTACTTTGATTTCAATAATTGAAAATTTTATTTTTTCAAAGAAAAGGTAACTTGAAAAGTGAAAATTGAAATTAATATAAAAAATGAACATGATAAGAAAAATATATTGTAATTAATCAAAGCTTACCGAAATTACCGCCGTTTAAAATAAAAAAATAGTGAGAAAACCAGCCAACGATTAACGAAGCATACCATGCGAACCCATTCGAAATTTCACACCACTGATTCTGGATAGTTAATACACTAAAAAAAATCAAAAGCAGTCAGAAATATTGTGGGAAAAAATAAAATTTTATTCTTAATTAAAGAGATTAAATGATTAAAATGAAATTAAACTAAACCAGAAGTATGCGTAAAAAATAGTTGTAATTATTATGAGTAATTTAATAAATCGACAAATTAAATTCAATAGCAATTACAATTATAATGAAAACTTGTACTAATACAATATATTTACTTAATTTGCATAACATCTTTAAATTATGTTTATGTTCAAAATTTTATAATTAACAATTTATAAATATTTTCTTATTAATAAACAAAATTAAATAAAAATAAAGTTCATGTAAAAAACACAAGCTTTAAAAGCAAAATGAAATTTTCATATAATTTATTTTTTTAATTTGCAGATAAAAAATTTACATTCAAAAACTCAATCTCCAAAAAGTTTATAACAATTTAAATCAATTAATTTTTAAAAAATCCACTTTTAATATATTTTAGAAACCATTAATTTAATACATTATTTTGGAAAAATTATAAAAAAATTATGTTTTTAAATAATGAAATTTCATTTTGAAAAATGTTTAATTGATTATAAAGCAATGAAGGAAAATTTTCGATAAAATTAAAAATTTTTTAAATTCTACAATCAATTAAAGTTTTCTAAACTTGTTATAAATCTTATAGGAATAAATTATTTTTTGTAATCACAATATTATAGTTTTAATTCATTATAGAATTAATTATACCATTGAAGTTTACAATTCAAAATTTTTCTTCAAAAAACTATCCTATTAAGTAAATATTTGTTATCAATTATTTTATATTTTTTTGGATTTAATAAAATTTAAAAAAATCAAATGTTTGTGGCTTCTTATTAAAATAAAAGTAGTGAAAAACATTTTTCATAAATATTAATTACTATGTTTTGTTTTAGTTTTAATAATTAAATTTTTTATTTTTTCAAAGAAAAGTTAACTTGAAAGATAAAAATTGAATTTGATATAAAAATTTAACTAAATAAAAAATTTATTGTAATTAATCAAAGCTTACCGAAATCACCGCCGTTTAAAATCAAGAAATAGTGAGAAAAACAGTGAACGATTGACGAAGCATGCGATTAACCCATTCGAAATTCCACACCACTGATTTTGGATAGTTAATACACTAAAAAAGCAAAAGCAGTCAGAAATACTGTCGAAAAAAATAAAATTCTATTCTTAATTAAAACATTAAAGTGTTTAACCACTTCAGCGGCATGGCGTTCCAATTGGCGTTCCATGAGTAAGTGGCAGAAGCGGCAAAAAAATGCGAAAATGGCGTTCCTGTTTAAACTTGATACCTAAACTCTGTAAACAAATTAAGTTTACCAAACCAAATGTTATTTATTATTTGAGATAAATGAAGATGAATAGGACAAGAAAAAATTATTTTTTAGAGATGTTAAATGGTTTTAAAAAGGTTTTAATGTAGCCAATTTTTAATACTTTTTACGAATGGCGTTCCAATATTCACCCAAAATAGTTCACAATTTTGAATCCGCCTATTTGAATTTTCAAAAATCCATTTAAGATTCATAATCTCAAATAATAAATAACATTTGGTTTGGTAAACTTAATTTGTTTACAGAATTTAGGAATTAAGTTTAAATAGGAACGCCATTTACGCATTTTTTTGCCGCTTCTGTCACCTATTCATGCGACGCCAATTGGAACGCCATGCCGCTGAAGTGGTTAAATAAATTAAATCAAATGAAACTAAAACAGAAATCTGTGATAAAAAATAGTTGTAATTATTATGAACAATTTAATAAATCGACAAATTAAATTCTATAGTAATTACAATTATAATGAAAAATTATACAAATACAATATATTTTCTCAATTTGCATAACATCTTTTAATTATGATTCATGTAAACATATATAATAAAATGTAAATTAATTTTATTGGCATAAAATATTCTTTTTTTAATTATGAAATTCAAAATTTTATAATTAATAATTAATAAATATCTTCATATTATCAAACAAAATTAAATAAAAATAAAGTTTATTTAAGAAACACAAGCTTTAAAAATAAAATAAAATTTTCAAATAATTAATTTTTTTAATTTGCAGATAAAAAATTTACATTCAAAAACTCAATCGCCAAAAAGTTTATTACAATTTAAATCAATTAATTTTTAAAAAATCCAATTTTAATATACTTTACAAAATATTAATTTAATACATTATTTTGGTAGAATTATAAAAAAATTATGTTTTTAAATAATGAAATTTCATTTTGAAAAATTTTTAATTGATTATAAAGCAATGAGGGAAAATTTTCGATAAAATTAAAAATTTTTTAAATTCTACTATCAATTAAAGTTTTCTAAACTTGTTATAAATCTTATAGGAATAACTTATTTTTTGTAATCACAATATTATAGTTTTAATTCATTATAGAAATAATTATACCATTGAAGTTTACAATTCAAAATTTTTCTTCTAAAAATTATTCTATTAAGTATATATTTGTTTTCAATTAAATTGATATGTTTTTGGAATTAATAAAAATTAAAAAAATCAAATGTTTGTGGCTACTCTTTTAAATAAAATGTGGGAAAAAATTTATTACTATGTTCTGCTTTAGTTTCAAGAATTAAGTTTTATATTTTTTTAATGAAAAGTTAACTTGAAAGATGAAAATGGAATTTGATATAAAAAATTAACAAAATAAAAAAATTTATTGTAATTAATCAAAGCTTACCGAAATCACCGCCGTTTAAAATCAAGAAATAGTGAGAAAAACAGTCAACGATTGACGAAGCACGCGATTAACCCATTAGAAATTCCACACCACTGATTCTGGATAGTTAATACACTAAAAAAAGAAAAAACAGTCAGAAATATTGTCGAAAAAAATAAAATTCTATTCCTAATTAAAACATTAAAGAGTATAAAGAAATTAAATGAAATGAAACTAAAACAGAAATCTGTGTTAAAAAAATAGTTGTAATTATTGTGAACCATTAAATAAATCAACAAATTGAATTCTATAGTAATTACAATTATAATAAAAAATTATGCAAATACAATATATTTACTCAATTTGCAAAATATTTTTTAATTATATTTTACGTAAACATGTATAATAAATTAAAAAGATATTTCATCGTAACATTAAAAAATTAATAATGATATTTTACAAGAAAGCATTTAGACAGGTTAGTCAGAAGGTTAAATAACATTGAATATTGAAATTAATTTATTTTTACTTACATTTTAAAGGAGTCAAAACTGAAGACAATGAGTAATTTAATCAGAAGTTCTTGCAATTACCATTTCCTTGTGTACAATGGACGCTATCAATCTGTTGATGTAAAACAAAAGAAAAACGCCCCTGTCTTTAGGGATGTGATCCCCTAAAAAACAGGAATGAAAAAAACTAAAAAGATAAACATCTGTACACAATGTTGCAACAAATTTTGATTACAAAAAAGTAAAATATTTTTTAATAAAAATTAAAATATTTTTTAATTTATGTTCAATTGAATATACAAAAAGCAAAGTTTTCACAACTTTTCATTTTGATAATTTTGTGTAATTTTAAATTTAATTGCAAATTAAAAAGTAATAAAAATACAAATAAATTAATTTTAAAACTAAAATATTTAAAGAAAAGACGATTTTTTAAATCATCCATTTTCCATTTCTCAAGCTCTTTTCTGGTTTAGACGTAATCAGGAAAATAAAAAATTATCCAAATAAATCTTCCTTTTATCCAGTGACAGATCATAATTATTTTTTATGACTTATTGGCTTTTTGTAAAGCAACTAGCAAAAACAGATAAATTATAATAAAAAAAAATCTTCTTTTTAACGATGTTTATCGAATACAAGGTGCCATAATAGCAATCAAAACAAATAAGCAGACGGAAAAAGTAAAGCATGGTTAAAAATAATAAATTGCAGTACACTGATCTTATACAGCGCTTATACCGCGTTACCGGTGAAAGGGCCCTGGTGCCCTCTGATAACACGAGGCAAGCAGTAGAGCTGTGCGAGCACCTTAAGGAAACAGAAAGTGTGCAGGGTTGGGCGCGTAAAATAGCTCAGGTAAATTACGTGGTTTTTTACAGTAAAATACCTCGTATTTTACTTCAAAAATTTTATACACAATGTATTTTTTGGGGGAGGGGGGTAAAATACGTATTTTACATATGTAGAAAACCAGGTATTTTACGTCAAAAACCTCGAGTAACGCGTCACTTCCCAACACTTCAAGTGTGTGTTTAACCATTGGAAAATTTTAATTCAATAAAGGCTGTTTCACTTGCGACGTCACATTCGTGAAAAGAAAGTAACTAGACGACACAATGGGTGCGATTCTTGTGACAGAAGAAATTTTTTAAACTTTTTTTCAATGCTTTGCAGTTTCTATAAATTTTAGACACTTTCTATTTACATGTATGAAAATGAAATGAATTCTATAAAATAATTATAGTTTATATTAACACTTCTAATTTCACGAAACTTTTAAATGAGTTAAAACGTATATTTTTGAGGTTAAGGCCTTCTGTTTACAAATATTTTATATATAAAATAGTTATGAAAACATTTATAATCTAATGAAAAATACAAAATTTTTACTCATGTTAAGAAGTTTTTAAAAAATATATTTAATGGAATTTAAGTAGCTACGAAGGTATATATTAATTAATTTACTTTGCTTGATATTTATGATTTTTTTATTTACTATCAAAATTTTTGTTTTTTCCAAGTGCTATTTATTTTTCGTAATACTTATTAATCTAACCTCAAAAATTAAATATGTCATTTCCGTAATATTATGTGTATAAACGAAAAGCCTTTATACGTAATATAAAATCAAAAGAAACTTAAAACTTCTAAAAATTTACAGGTAATTCCTATTTTTGGTTTCACTGGCGACTTAAGAGGAGATTAGATAGTCAACATTTCTGTCAATGATAATTGAAGAGAGAAAAAAAGTGCTGTTGCTAAAAAAAATTAAAGAAATTCACAGATTTTATTTTGCCGAAAGGAAATAGACAGAAATTTAATTTGACGAGTAAAAACTGGGAATAATCCAGAAATATTATGTCAAACTGGAAATTTTTTATGTAATTAGAAAAGTTTTTTTATTTTAATTAGTTTTTTAAAAAATCACTTTTTATTTCGATTTTAATAGATATTCATATAGTTCTTAGAATTTGAATTAATTTGAATGTAAAAAAATAATTCATTGATTCATTTGATATAAACAATTATCGAATTAACCCTCCCGCGCATAAAACCAAATATATTTGTCCAACCAATTTTGTTAATTACTTTTGTTTAAATGATCATTAAGTGATGTATTAAGTTGCAAATTATTTCTTATGGATAAACAAATTTTATTAAATTTTATTAAATTTTAAAGGAGAGTTCATATTATTTATTTAACAATAAATATTACGTTAAAAATGTTTAAAACAATTAAAAAAAACTTTCTTTTTGGTTTGAAATGTATCAGCAGGAGGGTTAAAAGAAATTTTGTGAAATTCAACTTAAAATAATAAAATTTGTTAAAAAATTTCATTAAAAGCTTTTTAACAAACAAAAAATTCAAAATATTTTATTATTAATTGAGAAATAATTTAATTTTATAAAAACTCACATGCTATTGTATTCATATCCCGAGTTGATGAAAAGGTTAATAAATAAAGTTTTTATTAATTATTTAAAAAAACACACACACTTGAAATTTTTTAATAAAATTGAATTTTTACAAAAATTTTTTTTTTATTCTGAAAAATATGATATTTAAAATTTTTAATTTCTATTGTTTCAACATAATTGAATTTTTTGAAAATAATCAAGAAAAATTAGACACTATAATTATAATTTTATTTTTAAAATATAATATAATCAAAAAAACGAGATTATTTCAAAAAATTGAAAAAATTCTTTGTAGTTCAATTATTTTCCAAATTTTTAATATAAATGATTAAATTAATTATTAAATGATAAAGAAGCTATCAAAAATGTGAAAAAAAATTTTTTAAAAAGCTAGTCAAAAGAATTTTAATATTTATAAAAACTGCTGAAACCATTTGAGGATACATTTATGTTCGGAATGAAATAAATTTAAATTTTATGAGAAAAAATACTGAGAAAAATTCAGACAAAGACGGTAAATAACTGGGCTTTAGTTGAACGGCAATAGTAGACACCTTGATAAAGCACTTCATCGCAACAATGCAATAAATAGCCGCTTTTTTATTAGTTATCAAAAATAGAAATGTTCCTTACAAAATATTTGAAAAAACAAGATCGCTTCACATGAAATTGTTTCAAGAAATCGACGATTTTTCTCACCAATGACAGAGATATAGTTTTATATCTTCAACAACATTGTAGTTGGCATTCGACTTAAATTACTGTTGCTTACGTCGCTCATTCATTAGAAAAGAAAAAAGCATAATTCGACGTATTAGGCCTTGTAGATTAAGAAAAAAGATTTAAAAAGTTTTGATAGTTTATTTCAAAATTGGTTAATTGCGATTATCTCTGAATCTAGAACCGACAAAGTGGTCCCTTTTCATGCGAACGTCCACATTATTAAGAATTTTAATATAAACATTACAGTTAGAATTACTGTTTCTCACCGACTCTAAAAATTGAAATCTGACTTTATTCAGTGGGTTGTAAATTGGTGAAATCGAATATTCGTGATAAAAATATTATGTGTAATGTGGGGAAGGTCAGATTTACAGTCGGGCGAAGTTTTTCGCACTCGTTTCACATTTCGATAAATACTAATGCTGATTCTACACTTACTAAAAAGCTAAAAACTGCTTGACGATTCGCTTTTTCATGTTGCACAACATACTATTTCTCCCATAAGAATGGCATTATGTCGTCTGATTGTTTTGTGCCCCCAAGTATCTGACGTCGTACTTGAACTCTAAATATCTGCATGTAGTGAAATACCCTGATAGAAAATTCTCATTGGTTTAACATTTTTCATTTTGTGTTGCACGCTAATATAAACGATAAATTACTTTTTAAACAAAATAAACATTTCCAAAAGTGATGGACATATGTAACGCGGCACGATGAAAGTGCAGCTAATTGACTTTTTCCATATTTTTTTGGTTCAGGAGTGCTGATCGCTTGACATAACTTCAAACTAAAAAGTGATTTTTAAAAGCAAATGGATCTATAATTAAGTAATGATTTCATCAAATTCTAAAAGATCCAGTTGTACAATTATAAGAAAAAATTAGGTTGGACAAAAATTTGTTGTAGAATAATAATTATTGAGCATTTTGTCATTTTTCTTAAAAGGTCATCAGTAACCAATTGAAATTTTTATTCAATTTTGATAAATAATAATCATTGATAATAATAATTCTGCTTTTTTAAATATTCTCTACATTTACACTCATTGAATTTTGTTCAAAAGTTATTAAAATATATTTTTTAGGGTTCCGTACACCTACGGTGTACTGACGGAACCCTATTGGTGAGACTCTTGTGTCCGTAGCCAAATCGTGTCCCCCCCCCAAGCGGCTAAACTATTTGACCTAGAGAGCTCAAATTTGGTATAGATACGTATTTTCACTCGTAGATTACAGGAAAAATATAGAGAATGTGATTGGAGGTGATGGCCATAGCGTTGTCAAGGAAATAACAAGATTTTTGGCCAAAAATGCACAAAAAGTGACTTCTAAACTTCTAAACTATTCAAAATGGAGGGCTAAAATTTGGCAAACTGGTGTATTCTAACGCGAATATTACAGGAAAAATATAGAGAACTTGTTATGTCATAATGGCCATAGCGTTGTCAAGGAAAAACTAAAAAATTGTAAAAAATTTTTTTTTTCTAATTTCTTCATTTTTTGACTTAATGAGCTGAAAATTGGATTATTAGTATATTTATACAGTCTGATCACAAAAAATATATTAAAAAATCAAGAAAAAAAAATTTTTTTTGAGAAAAATTTTTTTTTATTTTTACATTTTTTGACTTAATGAGCTGAAAATTGGTTTATAATTATATTTTTACAGTCTGCTCACTAAAAATATATTAAATAATCTAAAAAAAATTTTTAAATAAAATTTTAAAAAAATTGGTTAAGTGCGAGTTGAACTTGCAATGCAATGGCGGGTTCCGTACACAAATATTAAAACAATTCTTGCAACATTAATCGGTAAATGGTAGAATTAAAATAAACAATTAAAAAAATATATTAAAATCATTTGATAAAAAAAATACTTAAAAAAAATTAAAGTATTATATATCTAATATTGTAAACAATAATAAGTAGAGGAACTAATTGTGCGAATTTTGTTTCTTTACTTATTATTGTTTACAATATTAGATATACAATATTTTAATTTTTTAAATAATTTTTTTATCGAATGATTTTAATATACTTTTCTAATTGTTTATTTTAATTCTACCATTTACCGATTAATGTTGCAAGAATTGTTTTAATATTTGTGTACGGAACCCGCCATTGCAGTGCGAGTTCAACTCGCACTTAACCAATTTTTATTTTACTGGAGTACTAACTCTCGAACAAAATATTTTTAACAAAATTTAACAAATGTAGTTGTAGAGAATGTTTCAAAGGACGAAATTATATCTTTTTTCAGTTCTTATTTAGCAACCTTAAAAACTTTTATTACCAAGTTGAATGGAAATCTATTAAAATTTGTTTAAGTTATTCAATTTTTACAATGCTAATTTTGTAATGGTTGATTGTTTATTTATATGATACATTATCAGTCAACTGGTTGATTTTTCTATACATCTACGAAGAACTGTTTTTCAGTTTTTCCATCCCTTAAAACAGTAGTATACTTGAAATAACTTGTTTCTTAAACCTCGCTTAACTACAGTGGTGTTTACATTTACCCCGAATATTAGGAAAATTTCAAAATCTCGTGGTAAATGTAAACAGTAAGTTTTATGCGATTCAGGAGCATCAATATTTTTTTGTACTTCATAAAATTTTTCTAGGAAAGTAAAGTAATCATGGAAACAAAACCCGTCCGTTTTACCTTTTAACAAAAAAGAAACTAATGTTTTTGGTGAAACATAGATATTCCGTTTACATTTACTCCAAATGACCCTATTTCATTTTCATAATTTTTAGAGCTGTGCAAAAAGCTCGAAAAGCCGAGCCGAGCTTCAATTTTTTCGAGCCGAGTCAAGCTCAGACTTGACTCGATGTATCGAGTACTCGAATTTTTCGAGCACTCGAGTGGAATCGAGCACTCGATTGAATTCGAGCTTATAAATGATTAAAAAAATAATAATAAGTAAAAAATATCGAATTCTCCCTAAATCTCTTAAGTTAGTTAGTAGGTTAATTATTTTAACACCTACACTGCAAAAAAAAGTATCTTAATGAAGATGTTTTAGTAGTCATTTGTAAGATGTTATTCTAGTCACTTTCTAGTCATTAAAAATATCTTAATTTAAGATGTTTAAAGTATCTTCGTACACATTTTCCAAACATATTTTTTGGGGAAAAAGTTTTGAGGTTAACTATGGACTTATATGTAAGATATTTTATGCATCTTAGGTTTTAGTAACTCAAATTTTTTTCGCATCTTACAATTCACAAGTAACTTATCGCTAAACATCTTATTGAGACAGAAACATCTTAATTTGAGATACTTTAAAAAACTTACAGAAGTATTTTACTTTTTTAAGATAAAAAAAATATCTAAGACGTATAAAGCATCTTAAAAATCTGTAAGATACTTTCGAAAACATCTTATTTTAAGATGTAAGATACCATTTTTCCATCTTACATCTTATGTTAAGATATCAAATAAGATACTTATTTTTGCAGTGTAACGATTTTCTACGATCAGTAAATCCCTTAAATTCAAAATTTTCTACTTATTAATAGTTTTTTTGTAATTTAAAAGCTCGAATAATTTCGAGTACTCGTTTCCAATCGAGTAGTCGAAAACTGCGAGTACCTGAAAAATTCGAGTACTCAAAATTATTCGAGCTTTTTATGAGGCTCGACTCGGACTCGGTTCGAGCTCGAACTGATTAGGTTCGGCTCGGCTCGAAAAATGAAAAGCTCGAAAATACTCGATCGAGCTTCGAGCTTTTTGCACAGCTCTAATAATTTTATATTACTTATTATTTGAAATTATTTTTAACTTCAAAATACATCAAGAATAAGGTTAGGATGGTTAGGACATAATCAAGCGACTATGTATGCGATTGTTTGCCATCTACAGGATGTACACGCACTACTCTGCCGTCCTTTTTAAAAAAGGCACTATCTACATTTTTTAAGAAAAATGAGTTTTTTATATGGCTGGATTCGTTACAAAATTCAAAAATTATCTGTGCAATCGAAAATTATAAATTTTAATTAGTTAAAATGTAAATTAGATTTTAATTGTAAAAATTAGCTAATTATCCATTTTTGTTGTAGATAGTGACGCTTTTAGAAGGAAAACATCCCCATCTTGTTTGTAAAATACTGTTATTTTAGCCGCCAAAAATGTGCACTATGTACATAGGCCGCCGCCATATGTATTTCCTTCAATTTTTAGTTTAAAATTTTGCACTATCTACTGTTTTACATATTATTATTTAAAATTATAAATTTATTTTTGCACCAATGAAAAGAGCGGGTCCGATTTAGTTAAGAACAATAGGTTGATTTACAAAATTTTATTTTTGTTAAGAGATATAAATGCAAACGCGTTTAGTTAAATATCTCGGTTCGAGTTAAAATGTAGATAGTGCCTTTTTTAAAAAGGACGGCAGTACTGATGTACTTTCGACAAAATGTTGCGTCTTTCAATGAAGTACATGCATAAAAGATTGGTTTTCTTAAGTCAATACTCCATGGGTGAATGTGTCCGTGCAAACACACGCGTTTTCGGCTCATGACGTCGCTTTAACATTACATATAAATATCATGAAATCAAGATTATTGATTATCAATAAATTTATTTTAAATAACACAAAAAGTTTCAAACATTTTGCAATTTAAAATCACAAGTATATCGAAAAAAAGGAAAGTACTTATGAAAAGTACTTTAAGATACCCGTGCAAAAATTGCCCTACTTGGGCCTGAACCACCTCATGTTGGAACAAGGAACCCGACCGGGACCTCGCCTGGGAGCTCTGCAAATCGGGTTTTCACCATGGACCCGATCAGTTTTATTGTTTCACCCCGGTTTGGGGAAGCCCAGATAACGATTACTCCGAGTAAAACCAATGGAAAAAATTAAAACAATTCCTTTAACGTTTTCAACAGCAAGGCTGTTCTCTTTAGAAACTGTAATTTTACTAAATAAATTTTGACAATAAGTTTATTACAATATTAAAATAACATTAAACAAATTATTATTGTGAAAATTGCGAACACAGAATTATTTTGAAAACCGAGTGATAGAATAATTATTTTTTATTATCTTAAGATAATTTATTATCTGTCATTTTACGATTATGTCATCTTTCAAGTAAATTTGAATATTTCGATTTTAACGAAATGTTTAGTTGTTATGGTGACAAATTTCTTAATTCAAGTTGTAATTTTTTTCTATAAAGTTATATAATTTATATAAGCAAATAGTAAGATTACTTCGCTACTGATATTAGAGACTGTATTCACGCACTTGGCAGTTAACGATGGTCCAATCATTAGTAACAACAACATTAACCTTGAGTTAACTCGGGTAATCCCGAAAACAGCAATATTTTCTTTAATGCCTACTTTTTTCAATTATTTACGACGTTGAAGGTCTTTGAAATTTTATATTTCAAATTCGACATTCGAACTGGGCGACTGAAATGTCGAATTTTAGAATTCGACATTTTAGCGTACTAAAACCGAACACAACTCGGTTATTGCACTGTAATACAGAAAATATTTAAGAAATATTCGATTGTTTGCCCAAACATACAATACTATGGCTCGTCTTGTACGCTTCTGAACTCTAAAATATTCTGTGTTGAATCCAGTTTCTATCAATTACTTATTAATATTTCATCACTATTTAATTCTTTAAAATTTTATAGCACTCAGATAATTACTTTTAAAATGCATCACTGTAACAATATGTTGAGCACAATTGCAGCCAGTTAAAAAAAGTCAGCCTGCATCATTTCGATGTAATGAATGCGACTAGGTGTTTCGGAAGGGAAATTTTGTGCTGAACACGAAATTTGTGTCGAAAATGCTCCATCACGTTAAGTTTTCGCAAAATGGGGTTGAAAACCCTGAAACTCACCTGAGTGAAAGACTATAGTGTAAAGCTGACCGAGACAAAATGGTAAATATATAGTAACAAATTAATACTTACCTTTCCAAAAACAGATGCATATTCATTCTCAGTATACATTACACTGATAATTTGTTATAAACCTTATGTCTGTTCTACTTAACCCCTTGACAGTCCATAGCCCATATGTGGCCACAAATAGTCGTGCCACCTTTACGTCTGTGGCCATATATGTCCATCTCAAAAATAAAATACTAAACATAATTCGATTTGAATGACCAAGTGCATACTAAGGATACTAAGGGCCCCGAAAACCCCCGAGTAACAAGTTTTAAACAAATCCGTTAGATTTTTTATTTTTTCGTCCGCCATATTGGATCCGCCATTTTGATCCGCCATTTTAAATTTTTAAAAAACTGACTTCAAATTCGAATTTTGCGACTCCAAAAACCTTAATTATAATGAAATCACATTTTTTAGAAACTTTTTTTTCTTGGACCGTTTTTGGACCACAAGCGATTTTTAGCTGGACTGCGAAAGGGGTTAATGTTTATTTTAAAATATATAACAGACATATTTGTGGCCGTTCATAAAATTAGTCTAACTATTTTGCACAATTCTGTCCTCACTTCTAACGTAACAAATTTTAAATATTTCAGCGTCATTAGTTCTACACAACATCACACATAATTAAGTAAAGAATCTAATATTAACTTGATCCTTTTTCAGTTGGTTCATCACAGTCGTTCCACTATTTTTCTTTTTCGCACTCTGCACTCAAAAAAATTCTTAGTAAATTTGACTACTTTTTAACAACTCTCCTTAGTTCAATAAGTCCCCAAAGATTTTTAAAAACTTGTTTTAACCATCAAAAAGTAGTTAAAATAATTGAGAATGTAGTTAGTGCAACAAGATTTTGTAGTTATTTTAAAAATTTAACTACTTTTCTTAGTTGCTTGAATTCTAAATTTTTAAAGACAAAAGAAGTAGTAAAATTTACTATACAAACAGTATTAGATCAACTAAAAAAGTAATTAATTTAACTACTTTTCACTCTACTACCCAATAGTAGTTGAATTTCTCCAACAAATTTTTTTCAGTGTGGGTAGTCTTATTTCAGCTCCCTATGAACAAAAGATCTTCTGATGCTCTGTTCAAGAAAAGGCTGTTTTCTATTATCTCCGGAGTTACAAAATACCCCGTTTTTATGAATAAATTATAAAAAATAATTATTGAAAAAATTGTTTTAAAGAACAGGGAAAAAGGGTTTTTCATGGCTTGGTATTATCCTCTCAGTTTTAAAGTATAAAATGTTTTGGTTACATATTTGGAGGAATAATCGTAATCAGCGAATTCAAAACTCCCCAAATTGTAAATTAATTATGTTAATTATAATATTAATTTTTTATTAGAAAACTCCTTAATTATGTAAACCCGATTTTAGAAATTGTAACCAAAAAGCCAGGAAAATCTATTAAATTAAAAAGTTTCGGACCACTCATATTGGATCCGCCATTTTGAATTTTAAAAATCTGTCATCAGATTATC
This sequence comes from Leptopilina drosophilae, assembly GCA_032873175.1. Taxonomy (NCBI): domain Eukaryota; kingdom Metazoa; phylum Arthropoda; class Insecta; order Hymenoptera; family Figitidae; genus Leptopilina; species Leptopilina drosophilae. The sequence continues at coordinate 46,295,455 of CM065483.1, forward strand.
CGAATTTGTGAATCCGCATTAAAATTTCAACATTACACTCGTAATAAGAAAAGCCTAAAAAAAATTTTTTTTATTGAAAAAAAAATTTTTCTATGAAAAAAAAAATTTTTTTTTTTTTAAAAAATTTTTATATATAGAAAAAAAATTTTTTATATATAGAGAAAAAAAATTTTTATATAGAGAAAAAAATTTTTTTTTTCAAAAAAAAATTTTTTTGTGTAAAAATTGTACTGTCTCAAAAATGTTACTAATTTAAATTGGTAAACAAATTCGCACTAATTCAAATTTACAGAGTATAGAAGGGTTTAATCACTCTTAAGAAATATTCGTGGTTATGTGATATTCTGTTTATTTTTGTCGTATACATAATGTGAAGTGTGTTTTGACCACGTTTCAACTTTTAATTATATTTTTTGGATTCATCCTTAACAGAGTAAGTATTTTAACTTATTTTCGTTCTTCGAAGATGTATCTAAAAGTATTTTAAATATATTTTTAGTCATTTTTCATATTTTTTTGTTAATGACAAAAACGCTCTGTGGGGCTAAATGTTAAGTAGCTGGTGTGGCTGAATGTTCGAGTACTTAAATGTTCAGTGTATTTTTACATTCTCATCACATGATAAGTATTGAAGTATTGAAGAAGTTTTGGTCAAAAATAGACTTTTGCTAATTTTTTCAAATCTTTACGTTTCGGGGTCTCAAGAACACGAAAAACATGGTCCGGCGATGATATTTGTCTGTTCGTCTGTCTGTGGATCAAAATTTTTGTTCTCACGATAACTCTTAAAAAAACTAATTCTATCGTTTTTAAATTTAACGCACTTCAAGTTGGTGCAAAAATGAAGGCTAAGTTCGTTAACCAACCATTTTCATCAAAAACTACAAAAAACTAGAGTGCTTCAAAAATTTTAAAAGTTCAATTTTTTTTAATTTTAAAGGACCCCGCACAAAATACATTAAAAAAAGTTTTTGTCAAATTTGTTCAAACTTTATATTTTTGTAGCTTATAACTTCCTAAACAAAAAATGTTAATGGCAAAATCCCCGAAAATCAATAGTTTTTAGCTACATCATATTAAGTCTCAAAAAATGAGTGAAAAATAGCAAAACTTGCTCATAGCTCAAGGCTCAAGACTTAATGCAAAGAGTGGAAGCTTGTTGACGGCTATAAGCTTGGCTCAAGTCTTGATCTTGGCTCATTATGGATCAAACCTTGGTTATAGCTCAAAGCTCTAATATGAGTCAAGGCTTGATTATGACTCAACAGTTAATCATAGCTCAAAACTTTAATGTGGATCAAGGCTTGATCATAGATTGAGGCTTGATTATGTCTCGAAACTCGAATATGGATCAAGGCTTGATTATGGCTCAAAACTCTAATGTGGATCAAGGCTTGATTAAGGCTCGAAACTCGAAACTCGAAGATAGATTAAGACTTGATCATGGATTAAGGTTTGATTATGACTCGAAGCTCTATTATGCATCAAGGCTTGATTATGGCTCAACAGTTAATCATGGCTTGAAACTCGATTATGGATCAAGGTTTAATCCATGATCAAGCTTCGATCCAGAATCGAGTTTCAAGTCATGATTAACTGTTGAGCCATAATCAGTCCTTGAGCCAAGATCAAATTTTGATCAATTCTATAGCCATCAACAAGCTTCAACTCTTTGCATTAAGTCTTGAGCCATGAGCGAGCTTTGCTATTTTTCACTCATGTTTTGAGGCTCAACATGATGTAGCTAAAAAACTATTCATTTTCGGGGGTTTTGCCATTTTTGTGCGGGGTCCTTTTAAACTTTATATTATTTTAGATAAGGAAAATACAATCAACTTTCTTCTACAAATTTTTTTGATAAAAACTCAAATTTTAGAGTTATAGGCTCTTAAATGGTCAAAAAACTCAAAAATCCTAAAACCCAGCTTAAAATCCCCGTACAGGATCCTTAAAGGATCCTCCTGGGATCCTGAACAGGTCCTGTGCAGGATTCCATACAGGTTTCTCACAGGACCAGTACGGGATCCTGTGCAGGATTCCATACAGGTTTCTCACAGGACCAGTACGGGATCCTGTATGGGATCCTGCGCAGGACCTGTACAGGATCATAAGAGAATCCTTTAAGGATCCTGTACGGGGATTTTAAGCTGAGAATAACGTTAAAAATCTCATTTTTTTAAAGAAATAAACGTAGGTTCAACGATTTTCACATAATCTCACCCAAATAAATCCAAAAAAACATATTTATAATAATGAAACTCTTAAATTTTCGAGAAACCACTGTTTATATATATTTTTTATTATTTTTTTGCCATAAAATCAATATTCCGACTCAATGATCTCGAAATGTATTCAATATGGGATCTCGACACTAGAGACTTTTTTTTCGTCTCATCCTCATCCAGGGGCGAATAGTTGGTCGGGCCATGGTCGCGCCGACCTAGTGGATAGTCGTACCGACCTTGGCATCCAACGGTCGGCCGAACTACCAAACTGTAACATCGGTCATCCAGTGGCTAACATGGTCGGGCCGAACATGAGTGTCAAAATCGGTCCCACCAGGGGTGCCAAGGTTTTGGCGACCATGAGAAAGAAGGTCGGCTTCACTTTGCCAACCGTGGTCGTGCCGAGCTTGGCAGCCAAATGTCGGCCGACCGTTTGCAAAAAATTATTAATTTTACAATTAACAGATATCAGGCGATATCGTATATTAATTATTTATTGCAAACATCTTAACATTAAACGCTAGTTTACACATAAATACAAATTAAAGTTTCTAACGCTCGCAGGGATTGAACTGGTAACCTAACGCACCGAAGTCTAACACGCTAACCATTACGCTACGCATACATGAAAGCCTAAGAACAAAAATGATTTTATAAGCTGCAACTCAAACAAAAAGAAATTTGTAATTCATAACGACCAATAAATAAGATAATGTTTATTAATTTTTGGTTAATCCATTATAAATAAAATAATTAACACAAAAAATTGTAATTTTTACCATGGCAGTATAGAAATGTTTAAGACGCGGTTGGGCCGATTAAGGTCAGAGTCGGCCCGACCAACTGAAATGAGGTTTTTTGCACTCTGGCTGCCATAGACTTGCCGATCATCGGGTCGACTAAGGCTAGAGTCGACCCGACCAACTAAAATCAGGTTTTGTACTCTCTGGCAGCCATAGATGGACCGACCTGGGCCCGATTTCCCGACTTTGGCTGCCGACCAAAATTCGCACCTGGGCAGCTCCAACTTTGCTGTTGACAACTTTGTACCTAACCCTAAAATTTTTATTGTATTTTTTCTTAAAAAATTTTTTTCCAAGTTCTTGTGCTCGATCAACTCTTGTGTTGAAAAAATTTCATTGATCTTCTAAAATTTTCAAACTTTTATAAAATTCTATATTTTTCAGGTTTATACACTGTAAAAAATTTAGAGTGTTGACAGACTCGGGAGTTGGGAGTGAAATTTTTCGAGTTAAAATCAACTCTAAAAGAGAATTAATTTACTAAGTCCCTACAACAACACCCTCGCGAGTTATTTATTCCTTGGAGAGTTAGCATTTGGATGTAAATTTTTAATTCTTTTTATTTAACTCCTCAATGGGTGCGACTTACATGTGACGTGCCGCGACAAAAGGGACCTTAGCTGCTTAGAATTTTAGGTTATGTTTAGAGTACTTTTAACTTCATTAAAAATTTATTATTGATTATTTAACATCAAAAGAATATTTTTCTGAAAATATTGCACATAATAATGAATTAAATATCAATAGTTTGTAAAGAAAATTGGTCATTTTTATTTATTTATACTTCTAATTTTAGTTCTGTCAAAAACAGTTAAGGTCTCTTTTGTCGCGGCACGTCACATATAGAATCCCCTGGGGAGTTAACTCGCCTCGTTAACTCCTTTTTTTACAGTGTACTCTCTAAATCTGAAACAGTGATAAGTATACAACTGATTCCAATTAGCGTATATACACTTTTTGGAATTAGTTGTATACTTATCGCTGTGAAACAGTGAAATTTGGCTTATTCAAATTTTGAGAGTATGTTTAAAAATTATTTATCTTTTTGACTTTACTTTTTTTGCAGTCTCAAGCGTCAAAACATGCTTGTACGGTTGGATATATATCGGTAAACTAGTCTAAAAAATTATAAATGTTATACAATTTGTAAAAAAGCTGCTTAATATACTATTTTGAACTCTGAATGAATGCATGTTTACATTTCGACATGATAAAAAATTAACATTTCATTAAAATAATTAATTAATAAAAGTTAATAACATTTTCAATAATAAGCAGAATTTTGGGCTATTAAGGCTACTTGCATTTGCGAAAGCAAAACGTAGACCCCTTTTTAATGTTTCCTTTCACAGTCATTTTATTTGAAATATTAAAAACGATTTTTGTACCTTAAAATACATTATAAAAACTACAAAAAGAAAGAATTGTTTCGTTTTTTAACCGTTATTTACGATTCGTAGAGGGTCCCAAAAATGTCGATCTCAAATTTTTAGGATTTTGCGGTCCCTCCCCTAAAGCCGCTCTTGACAGTCTAAAATTAAGAAAACAAAATTTAGTCTCTAGTAAACATTAATACCTAGTTGACTAATGTGATGAAATAAAGAAAAGTAAAAAAACGAAAATGGCGTCCTTTTAAAGTCAATTTTTAAAAAATGATGAATTTGATCTTTTGAATTTTTGACCTTAAAAGTACCGCATTTTCGCTTTTTTATTTTCTTTTAATTTATCATATACGCCCACTAGGTATTAATGTATAATAAGAAATAAATTTTGTTTTTTTATTTTAGACTATAAGGAGCGGCTCTATAAGGGGCGCACCGCAAACTCTTAAAAATTTTATATTGCTAATCTTTAGGGCCCTCTACGAATCGTAAATAACGGTTAAAAAACGAAACAATTTTTTCTTTTTGTAGTTTTTATAATGTACTTGAAGGTGGAAAAATCGTTTTTAATATTTTTAATAAAGTGACTGTGAAAAAAAATTATTAAAGTGGGTACTACTTGCCTTTTTACATAATACTGCACCAAGACGATAGCGATGGTGAAGTGGAAAATACACCTTGTCTCTATTGTAATCGTTATTATTTAGACTTAAATGAAGGCTTGGATGCTTGTTCTATCTGCGGCCAATGGGCTCAGTTGTGCTGGTATCAATGACAAAGATGAAGATGCAACCTTTACTTGTAAAATTTGTCGACAGAAATAGGTTGCTTTTTTAGTACTCCATCTTGTCTGCCAGTGGGGCAAGATGAAGAGGTTTGCAATTTTTTCCATATTATTAAATTTATGCTTTTTTAAGAAACAGATGGCCTTTGTACGCCTATATTATGAAAGATTCCCAAAGATGATAATAAAAAAATATAATAAAGTATATATTCGATAATTTCCGTTTTATTGCACTTTAAGCCTTAAGTACACCGTCTTTCTCCTCTCTTCTCTATGTGTATCTTTTTATGCCTTGTGCATCTTATTCAAAAACCAATTTGTTGTGTCCTTATCAAAGTAAGTATTTTAGCCTATTTGGGTTCCTTGAAGATAAGTAACCCTTGAAATAAGTTTATGCCTTTCTACTGCCTATGTTCTCAGGGACGTCCACGCACAAATTCTGTATGTTACTCGTGATAAATAAAAAAACAAGTGTTTAGAGTACGACACTGATAGCTGATGATGTCTCGTGACATCACGTTACAGTTTCAAGTCATGTGCGCGTAAGTGGTTGTTACAGTTTGAAAACCACTGGAGGAAAATTGCAGAAAACCTTTATCACTAATGTACAAACATAACACCAACCGAGTTACATTCAAAACCCATGTTCTTCGGTTTTGAAAGAAAATAGAACAAAAAATGAAAATTTAAAAAAGTTACATTCATCTCACAAAATTAGTTTTTTTTATTATATTTCCTGCAATATTAGTAAATATATAATAATGGAACTTGGTATAAACATGCATTACATCAAGTGAAATAATTTGTACATGGAATGTAATTATTATAATTTAGCTTTTGAATAATTTACCATTATTTTTTATGCCTTTCTTCCATTACGCTTCGGCGTTCCCTATTATTTTATTTGTAGAAAAGAAGTAAAAGATATTTATAAAAAATACAATTTGTTTATTATGTATACATAAACACCTTAATACTTGCATTTTCCTATAATATTCTTAACAAGCTGTTACACCCGTCTTTGACGGGTTTTAGTTTCTACCAATAGAGTAACAGAGTCTATCTTCTTCTTTTTCTTGATTAAATAGCCTCTTGCGTGTTACACAGATAGTTAGTACTACTAACAGAGTCTACCAATCTGTTTAATCGGAAAATAGTCGATAATTTAATTTGATTTGAAAAAAATAATAATTAGTTACCATTAACTATTTTATTAGAAAAATATTAATATTTAAATCAGTGAATGACTTTTTATTATAAAATTTGTTATTTTTTTACCAATTAAAATGCAGAAAAATTTGAGACAAAGATATAAGGTTTAAAAAAATTGTAAGGTAAAAAACATGCATGTGTGAATCGAACGTAAGTTCCCAGGTACGATTTCTTGGCCCGCCCAGAGTTGGGCCAACTTTTACAAAGCCGGTCCACCTTCTCGTACTAGAGATTGGGCCAACCATACAAATGAAAATGGCTCATCGTCCAATGGTGTTGATGGTTAACCTGACATTTTATAACAAATGAAACTTCCGAGGAAGATAGATAATCTATCAAACGACGTACATTAATGTACGTTGCCCTAACATTGAGCATGCAGTTAGCGTGCTTCCATAATTCAATAGCAGATCTAAACAAAAGCACTGGTTAGCAGCCAACGTGTGCTTGATACCTTTAAGAAACTGCAGATCAAGGTTTAAAATTCAAGAATATGCACTGGGAATTTGAAAGCTTTTGTGGATGTCGACAGGGGCAATTGAGGTCTCTTGGTCATACGATTTTATACAGAATTTGTTTTAAATGGGGCCACAATCTTGTGAGTATCTCGGAATCAGTGTACTCCGGCAAGCTCTTCTGCACACAGGTTCTTCTCACAAGACATATTCCACACAGATTATTTATTCAAAAGTTTACGGTCAAAGGATGCTTATCGTTCGGTTAATATATCTTCTTGTATTTAAAATGTAATAAAAGTTTTGTGAATATATTTTTCCCGTTTTATGTTCATCATTTTTATAACGTACACACAAACATTTTTTAAGGATTAATTTTGGCATAACTCCACTTTTCTCATCTTTGATTTAATAATTGAGCAGCCAAAAGTTCATTTAAAAAAATTACTTTGCATTTTTTGTTAAAGGTAATTATATAAAACTCTAAAAACTCACACATTAAAGAAATTGTCAAAAATATGTAACTTATTACGTATAATCCATTTTAATTAATAAAAAGACTTCTAAGCATAAGAAAGAATTTTGATGTAAATAATGAACATAACCATTCAGCTTAATTTTAAAGTCAAAAATATATATTGATATATTTTTGACTTTAAAATTAAGCTGAATGGTTATGTGTTTAATTGTATTTGTTTAAATTTCTTAAAGCAATAAAAAATGGATTTTTAGACGCTTAATTCTCAATTATAAGTATGTCACAAAAAAATTAAAACGTGTCTGTATATGCATGCCTCGTAAGTATAGTAGTTCGAACGTAAGTCTATAAATTCAAAGATCCTAGTCTTAATTATCTAGTGTACACTTTTGATTATTGTTATTGATTTCTATTACTTCTAGATTTGTAAGAAACATTTGTATATGTAAGGAGATTACTTATCATTGTATAGATTTTGAAAGCAATTAGTTTGCGACGAGCTACCGAGTTAATAAGAACTAAATGAAGATCAATATTATAAAGCTGATGTTGTTTTAATTTTTCAGAATATTAGAAGTGAGATTAAACATATCGCAGTGTCTTTCTTTTTAAAACTATTCGGCCAGTTTATTTTAAATTTTGTTTGTTTTTGCTCGTCGTATCACTCATTTTTGACTAGGGAACGCATCATTCGTGATTCGACAGTTAAGTAAAATTCGCGTTTTTCCGATTTATGAAAGTATTAATGTAATTAGAACTGTTATTTTATTCCGCTTAAATTTTGGATCTAGTGAAATACGGAAATTATGGGCCTTAAGTTTTGAAAAATTGTATGCTAATTCTTGAAGTGAGTTCTCGCCACGTGGCACAGTGGGAAAAAGCGAATTTTTTTTAATTAAAAATTCACCGACAACGTAAATTTAAATGTCTTTCTATGATTTTTATTTTAAAATTCGGGTCAATTTCTTAAAATATCATTAAAAATGTCAAAATCTAAGAGAATTACAGAAACATAGTTGTATAAATTTATTGCTTAATCTGCAAATACTCAAAAGCCAAACACTAGAAAAATAAAAAAAGGGAATTAAAAATTACATATTAATTTTTCAAATATAGCTAAATACTTACGAAACTTATTATATAAAATTTTTTGAGGAAACTGATTACGAAAATATGGAATTTAACCTTGTAGCAATCTTATGGGCAAACAAGCAAGCTTTTGTGAAATTTTTATGAATAAGAGTCTATGAGACTTGTTAATTCCATTGAAAGATTTACTTAAAATTATTATTGATAAATTGACGTGTAGACAAGTGGTATGAGACTTCAGGTTTGTGAACATTGTGAAATTAAAAAATTCAAGTCTTCTTTGACGTCGTGTTCGGGCCATTTCGTCGTTTTCCGAATAGTGGACAGGACTTTACTCCCTCTTTCCCGTTATGAACCCCACTACGTATAAGGTGGCTAACCTCAAGATTGTGGCCAGATCTTGTGGATTGGCAACTACTGGGAACAAAGCGGAACTGACACGAAGTTTGCAGGAACACGATCCTTCCGATAAGTGGATGTAACAAGCAGAATTAATACAGAAGGACGATACGACGCATCATCATCAAACTGATAGCACGTTATTTCAAAACTAGACTAACAATATGGAGCATAACGATCAGAACAGTGGCGCGAAAGGGGACAACCTGAGGGAAGAACAATTAATGAATTTTGAAATTTAGCAGCGCGACAGAGAAATAGTTAAGGATAAAACGTGAACTGATGCAGCGTAAATTAGCTATAGCAAGGCGGGAATTAGAATTGACACTTAATCCTAGTCCTGTTCAGATGCCTTCTCATTCAAACAACAGTTCCCTTAAAGATCTTTTGAGTAATATTTCTGAAGAGAGTGCTGAATTTCAAAGATAGAAGGATCAATTTAATTTATTAAAGAATACTTACAACTTGAATGATGACCTTGGACGTTTGCTGCTTAATTCCGAACATAAAGGGAAGGTGCTTAAGTGGTTCCATTCTAAACCTGAGTATGTGGGAAAGAATGTCGTAGAATTCCTGTTTGAATTGGAAGCTATGTTTAATCATCGCTAAGACCGTATGACCTTGCTTAGGAAGTTTGATGGACGTGTGTGAAAAAATTGCGAATCGTTCAAAGATTATTTTCATGAAAAGTTTATATTCGCTAACGCGGTTCCTGTTGCTGAACAAGAATTGCTGGATTACGTGATAGATGGTATTCCCGAAACATCTTTTCGAAATCAGTCCAGGATCCAGCAATTTAAAAACGAATCGGATCTTTTCTCTGCATATGAAAAAGCTTCGTTAAAGGACGATGCTAAAAATGAAAATAAAGAGGAGTGTGTCAGCGAGACAATACTTGAGGAGACAAGTTCGACGAGATCAATGCAATTCTCCCTTTGTTGCTTCAATTGTAGTTGGAACGGTCACGTTGCTGCCTAACCTCTATACGATTCTACGATTCTCGAGTTTTATTTATAGATTCAAGTTATTAATTGTGCTGAAATTTGGAAACGATACTAAAATTTATACTAAGGTTTACATAATAATAATAAAAGTTTTTATTTAAAAATAAGTGTTTTGATTTTGTATTTTAATTTTTTCTACAATACAATTAATACATAGATAATATTTATTGTTTCTTTATCAAATAAATAAGGTAAGTGTTAAAAAAATTTTAATTGTTCCTCAGTAACAACCACAGAGCTTACAAACATTATACGTAACAATGGTATAATTGTAAATATTTTTGAAAATAATGTAATATTATATAAAAGAATTTTTGGTAGGCTCCAGGTTTTACATGGGGGCCGCTAGAGCTCGCTGCCTCAAAACTCGTCTTTTTGAGGTGAGCTGCGCGCCCTGTGACAGGAGCTCTAATTTCTGTCATAAAAAGCCAGCAGCCTGCTCAAAATTCTTTCAGTGTAAATAACAATTTTCATATTAAAAAAGTAAAAGAATTACATATAAATTATCAACATTAATATAATTAATTATTTTTCTTCTTCTTAAACAATCTATTCGTTCTTGTCCTTCTTGTTCAATGACGCTATTAAATCTGTCTTAATTTTCTTAAAATTGCTTGATCTCTCATTTCCTTTCCTTTTTTTCCCTTTCAATTTAGTTTGTGTCCATTTATCACGGAATTCTTTATGCAATGCTGCATGACAATCTGTTATAAATTTTATTATTAAAATTTTATTTTCCATATTAATTTATTATAAGAATACTAGAGGTAAATAAAATATTTTTACATGGGGATCATTATATGTAATGCTAATTTCAAATGGTAGCACCATATCAAGATTCGTCTAGCACTTAATTTTTGATTTCGCGAAAAGTAACAATTGAATTAGAAAAAAGTAGGCGAAGTAAATAATTATTTTTGTCGAATTGTGAAAAATTGGATTTTGTAAGCGAGGCTTTTGTGTCACAGAAAAAAAGGTTTTATAAGTCAGAATACTGTAAACGTATGGCTAAAAAAATTAGGTCATGTTGCCTGTCATTAAAAAAATTTTAAATAATTTTTAATTTTGAATGTTTTTGATGTAAAATTTTATTAGTTGTTTATACTTTTCATACTCAATAATGATAATAAAATGATAATAAAAATGAAAAAAATAAATATCCCATGCTAATAAATAAATATATATTTAAATTTATTAAAATTTGTGCCATAAAATCTTATAGTGGTGCTGCACTCTACTGACCAAGTTTGGCTGTGAAGATCATTATTAAGAAAATAATGTAGAAGTCACTACCAGGTCTCATGAAGAAAACGGCAGGAAGCAGAACGTTTTTTAAAATAAAATTATGGTTTATAATTAGTTCTATCATTGATTTTTATACTCGTCTAGGATAACCCAGAATCCAATTATCAATAACATTCTGTTGTAACTAACCAATCATCATTAATTCGGAGTTAACTCGGGCGAGTGCCGGAAAACAGCCTTGATGATCGCGCTTCGACTCTCGCAAAAGCCCGGTGTTTTTTTCGTTTTTTTTGTATTATGTCAAACAGGGGTAATGCTTCTGCTAAATTTCTCACTATGGATGCAGTAGGGCTACAATGCGTAGGTGGTATCAAGAATTATCTTGGAAAAAGTGGATAGATGAGAAAGTAAAAGCAACGTTGCAGTTCAAGCCAGCTGCATTTTTGTTTCCAGTAAATGTCGTCTTGGAAGGTTACAAGCGGATAAGAAACAGTCATCAGTTAAATAAAAACTCAAAGAAGAACAAAGGACCTCCAAAAAATCCGAAGGACAAACAAAATAAAGAAGGCTACAGAAGAGGTCATCAATGATCGTTAAGGTGACTGTAGGTTCGACGTTCGCAGCAGTTTTGTGGAAGATCCGTGAGGAGGTGAACGCAGAAAAGAACAATACAATTTGTATGGAAGCTGTACAGACCAAGAAGGGGGACCTCTCTATCAAACTTAGAGGTACTTCTGATAAGGAGACCTTCACCAATAAGGAAAAGACCAATGAGGTCTTCTCCAGTGAGGAAAAGAGTTATGTTCACAAGGTGTCATGCCTTGACTATGGTCATATAAGCAAAGACCGTAAATCGGTAGATAGGTTGGTTGCGTGCTTTAAGTGCGGAGAAGCTGACCACAAGATAGCAGACTGTAGGAAGAGTTCATGCTGCTATTTATGCGAAAAGAAGTTCGACAGAAAAGAGAAAAGTAACAACGTCGCAGAGTCAGGAAGCTGCAAGGTCTTCAGAACTGCCTTAGAGAAAGCAAAAAATACTTTGTCTAGGACGCGTATCAACGTCGATAACATGGTGTCTATCATGGTTCAAAACCTGGACTTATGTAGACATATTTAATCCTTAATTCTTAAAATAATGGGGAAAATATAGAGACGGAAGACGAGGTTGACCGGAAGAGTCCACTGCTTAGAAGTGTGTGAGAGTGGGGGAGGGAAACATTTAGCTTTTCCACCCATCCTTATGAGTGGATTGATGATGGCAAGTTAAGGAGTAGGACAAGGGGATCACCACTTGCGAAGTTTAAAGCCTGACGTTAGTGTTGCACACTGGAAAAAAAGTAACTACTTTTAGACAAAAATCTGTCTACTCCTCAATTTTCAACCGATTTCAATGCTTTTTTTAAATACTCATGAAGGTTAGTACTACCAGTCATCACTCCCTAAAAATATTTATGATTAATATTAACCCCATAAATTGTTTTCACTTTGAAAATTCTATTTAGATTTTAAACCACTCTTAAATTCGAGTGTAAAAACTCATTAATTGATGAAGGAGACATAAATTTTTTTCTGAATTGAAGTAGAAAATTAATACATATCTTTTAGAAATGAATAACATTTAGATATTTTAAGTGTCTTTTGTTTTAAATATTACTATGATTGACGGAGAAGCTTATAGTGTACTAACTAATTATAAGACAAGCAATTACTTTAATACTTGTAAGGTTGTTTATAAATTTATTTATATTCAAAGCTAAAACAATTTTTTGAGGTTAATATTAATCATAAATATTTTAGGTAGTGATGTCTGGTAGTGTTAACCTTTATGAGTATTTTTTTTTAAAGCATTGAAATCGGTTAAAAAATTAGGAGTAGGTAGATTTTTTTTCCAAAAGTAGTCATTTTTTCACACTGTGTGCCGCCGGTAAATCAAAGTGTCCCAAATTAAGACAGGAGTGCTTTTTAGTGTGTCAATCAGAACAAGAGCGTTAATCCCACATAAAAAAATAAAACCGTTTGTACTCATGACATGTTTTCTACAATTTCCTTTTTACTGGTGGGAAAACCCATTCGATGAGTGATTCAGGCCAATGTGAGTACTTCTAATATCAAGTCGTTCTGTAGATGCGTTATTTGATAAGTTTAGATTTTATGGTGTTATTTGTAAGAAAAATTGTACGGTAACACTTGTATAAGCTAGTATTAGGCATAAAGTATAAATAAATAAAATATTGTTAAGATTATGATTAAAATAAATATTTTACTATAATTTTGTATATTACTATATCAACATAATTGTAAAAGAATAAAGATATTCCAAAAACAATATATTGTCACTGTCTCTATTATAGAAATACAAAAATCATTTATATTAAGTATTCATCCTTTGGGCATTCTTAAATAAACACGGGTCGTTTATAGTATTTAGTAGTTTCCTTATTTAGGAACACCCTAAAACCTATTTGTCATTCATATGACATTAAATTTATATCTGCAGAATGTTTTCAGCATATCTTTAAATATTATTTAATTATGTAAATAAATAGTATATTTTATTAAGAATCGTCCATAAAACATGTTATACTTTAGAGAGGGGGGGTCTACTAAAAAGCACACATCACGTTCATCATTAATAAAAAAGGCATTATGATGGAAAGGGGGAGATTAGAATTTTTGAAATTAAGTATCACATGCTTTATAGATTACCCCTTAAAACATTTAAATAAAATTTACTTTGGCAACATCCCTGTAGTGGTACTGCATGCATTCCTAAAATTGAAAATTTACATACTTTAAAATAATTTTATATTAAATAATAATTTATTTATTGTTGTTATTAGAAAATTAAAGTTACATATTCAATTCACTAAATTCTATAAATTATTAATAATGTTCCATAAGTATTTAATTTTGTGGCTTTATTGTTACTTTACCATCCTGGTCTGTGTCTACCTGATTTTGTAATTCAACTCCATCTACATTTAACAAAATTACATATTCATATTATTATTTTGCTTAATGATTTATTTACAGTCGTTTATTTAATTTTTAAATTTAACTTTCACAAAATTTAAAAAAAGAATAATAAAATTTTGGGATGTTTTTAATTTACAAAAATTTTCCAAATAATATCTATTAAAGGTTTTTAAAAATAAATTAAATTTTTTTGATTTCTAAACAGTAATGTTAATCAGTACAATTAAGTTGTTTTTTTAGAAAAATAATTACTCATTACAATTGTTTTTTTGAAAATTCTTATGTCTCTTGAAATGACGCTTGTCCTGCTTAAGTGTAAAAAATAATTTTATTTCGATAGACTTAAAGTGATTGTTAAATAAAAAATTTGTATTTGTGAAACTTATTAATATAATTTATTAACTCAAAAATAATAATACTCTTAAATTAAAGCAATCAATATGTAAAATTCAGTAATGACCCTAGGTCAATCTGGGTTCTACCTACATTTTCCTTCGATTTAACTAAGCTCTTGTTTGTATATCTTTAAAGTGTACTTGTGGGAACGTTATGCTGTTACAGCTTAACTCTACCTACAAGTAGGTACCATTGTTCTAACTTGCAAAAGTTTTATATAATTCTTTGATTTCAAAAGATGCAGTATCAAACTGAAGTAAATAAACTATGCAAAATAGTTTAACAGTAAAATAAAGTAATAAATAGCATTTTTTATAATAAGTTTAAGCATAATCTCCTAAAATATTATTGCAAAATTCAAAGTAAAACAAATGTTATACATTTTTATTCTTCGCCATGTCAATGATGTTTTTGTATGTGGATAAGCAATCGAATAATTAAAATGTTTTCTCATTTGCATTCTTTAAAAAAGACAAACCAAAATGTATTTAGTGTTGTTGATCACAAATAAGATATCAAATTTTCAAAATTTAAAATGGCGGATTCAATATGGCGAAAAGAAAATTTTTTATTTTTTTTCGTCCACCATATTGCATCCAACATTTTTAATTTTGGAAAAATTATGTCATATTCGTAATCAGCGAACCCAAAAACTCCCCATAATGATTTTCAAGAAAATCCAATGATTTTGAAAAATAAAATGTCCGCCATATTGGATCCGAAATTTTGAATTTTTAAAATCTGATTCCATATTCGTAATAAGCGACCTCAAAAACCCCCAAGTAACGATTTTCAAACAAATCCGATATTTTTTAAATGTCAAAACTTATGAATAAAAATGTTAAATGCTTTTTTCTCAAAATGTTTTTTTTTATCTGGTAAGACTGATATCTCGAGTTCTTCTGAAGCTATTTTAAAAAATCAAACGGCTTTTGATTTAGCGTCATCATGCCTATAAGTGGAACCTGAAAAACTGAAAAATATCCACCTCCCCTTTTTTTTAGAAGAGAAATTCTGAATAAAAACATCTTTTTGCATATTTTGGGAAAAAAGTACTCTAAAAAAGGAGGGGAAGAAAATTCCACTTTTTTGAGGTTCCACACCTAAAGAAATATCTAACGAAGAGAATGTCACTTTGTTTTTGGTTTTATCTGTTTTAGAAAGTTTGGAATCGATTTTACCACCGAAAATGGGCATTTTCGAAAATGGCTTATATCGACGCCATTTTGAAATAAAAATGAATTTTTTTACAAATTCTTTAATAAATTATTTATTACATGCAAAAGAAATTTTTTAAATAAATGTTATAGTTATTTTAATAATATTTAGGGGAGAGTGGGCAAACCGGACCCCCCTCCCAATATTTCCGAAATGGCGAAATTGTCAAAAGTTCTATTTAGATATTTGAAACAACCATGTGTAGTATACCTTATTTTTTTCAATTTGCCATTTTTTACTTTTGTTTGTGCAACGCTGGGAGCAAAAGTTTTTTTTTAGTTTTTCTACACTTTTACGAATTTTTTCTTAAGGAAATTCTGAGGAAATCGTGTAATGTTTTAAAATATTAGGTCTTGGGTTTTGAAGGTACACACCTCAGGAAATTATTTTTAAACAAAATGTTTTATTCATTAAAATATTTACTTACAATGAAAAATAATTGTCTTAAAAAAAATCTTTATTTAATTAAAATTCAATCCCGAATTATTATTTTCATTACTACAACTATTGTTTACATGATTCTTTATGTTTTTTATTATTGTAGATTATGTAAATGCAATATTATAAATAAAAAACCAAACGGTACGGTTGGGTTGGGTGGGTGGGGCAAACCGGACCGTTTGCAAAATTTTTTAAAGTTAACACAGCAACTAAACAATAAAAGATGAAGTATACGTGTCTCTGAGAAAAAGTTGTGCAATTAAATGATCTTTTAAACAAGCCCTCAAAAAATGAAATCGGTTGATTCGTTTAGTCACAATAGTCAAAAACCCGTTAGGGGGTCCGGTTTGCCCCACTCTCCCCAATTAAAAAACCCTTCTTTTTGCCTGTTTTGAACTGTAATGTCCCCTTAAGGTACGCAAAACATTGATTTAATCAGGACATTAATGCATTTAAATATTCCAAACATTGAAAGTAAATATTTAATAAATTTTTAGTGCTATTAGGTTTTGTTAAAACAACTGTAAAGAATGGTTAAATTATTAATTAAAAGTAGTTAAAATAAAGCAATTTATTTAACAACTTTAAATATTTTATCATAATGGAAGTCCATTTTTTCTTTTTCTCTTCTACGTAGGTATATATTCGTTTATGAATACCTTAGATTATTTAATTCTAATAGTTTTTATATGCACGAAAACACGCGTTTATCGTTTATAGTTAGACAAAACTATCTTTTTTAAACAAATTTTTGTAGTGTAAAACTAAATTTATATCAAATTTTAACTTCCATTTTATTTTAAATTTAATTATCACTTTAAGTCATATATAGTGTGGAAATATACAAATGTTATATAGTGGTCTAAAAATTATAATTGTTATTTTATTCTTGTTGATACTATACCATATAATTCATGTTCCTCATTATTAATATTTCCTGAAGTATTGCCTGGATTTAATGTTACATAATCTGTATTAAATATGATATATATTATTTTCAATACACTTATTTAGTCAATTTTAACATTGAATTAATCAATAAGTTTTTAGAAAGCTTGCGACATGTCTAAAATTGCATATATGGGCATATTTCTAGAACTTTTAAACTTTCAGGTATTGGAAAACTTAATTTTTCTTTTCAAGGCACAATCTTGAAATGAATTTTATTGTTTTGTGCATTGATCGAACAGTAGAAAAAACCTTGCGATACTTATTTCTACATATTGTTAAACCCCCTGTGTATAAATTTAACCCCAAGAAAATGTTTCTAAATGCATTGATTTTTTATAATGTTAGATTTTCACATCAATCGGTATGTTGGGGTTTTTAGGGTAGCTGATTATGAATATGATGCTATATTTTCAAAATTCAAAATGGCGGATCCAATATGGCGGAGGAAATTTAAAAAAAATTAATGGATTTCCACAGTATTGGATCACGAGATATAATTATTTTAATATTCTAAAAAAATTTCTAGTTTTATTTTACATTAAAGGTACAAACAGTATGAAGAAAAAATGAATAACATTTAATTGAAAGTTTTACTTCTCTTTCTTTATCCATAATTAATATCATTTAAATAAAATACATAATATCTACATTCGGCAATCAAAACATTTTGACAGATTAAAAATAATATTTCCATGGAAACTTAGAAAAAAGAAGTTTACAATTCTAAAAACAGAATAAAATTTAAATAATAAATTAAATGCATATATTTTTAAATTAAATTAAGCTCATAAAAATAAAATGAAATTTAAAATTGATTAATTCTTGTTATTTTCAAAATTCTTTAATACTGTTAAAATTTCAAAAATTTTAAGTCCTTTTATCTATTAAAATCTAGTAAAATTTTTTTGACAATTCTTGAATTACATTCAAATCATTATATAACAACCAGAAGTTCACAAAAAATCCTGCAAAAAGATTTGATTTTTCAGAAATGTATCCACCATGTTGGATTCTCTATTTTTAATTTTTTTAAAATTATTTCAAATTCATAATCAGCAAAACAGGAAACTCTTAAATGTCAAAAGATATTAAAATCTGATAATTTTTCTAAAATTTCGTCCGCCATTAAAATTTTTTTTAACTAACCTCAGATTTGTAATCAGAGGAACCCAGATTCCTATAAATAGTAAATTTTAGGCAAACTTACGAGTTTAATGCTTTCTTTTTCCATGAAGCAATGATTATAACCGTAGAAGCTCATATTCTTTCTTAGATAAATTCTTTTTAGGAATAGTGTAGAGGTTAACGATTTTTTTGTATAATTTTATAATACACGAGAAGAGATTACAATGAGTTAAAAGTGATTAGAAATCAAATTCAACATGTGCCCTTCAAAAATGTAGGTTTTTATTATGAGTTTCGTATTTAAATTTAACTTTTGAAGTCACTGCATTCCTAATGTATAAGTGGCACATATTCCTGTAAGGATTCTAATTACTTCTTATTATGTAGACAATATAACCCCGTTTTATGGTTACTTAAAAATCTTCGTTAAAAAAGTTATATCAAGTTAATTGCGAAATTGTCAAAATTTAAGAAAAGTTGTTTCGCAAGTTTGAAGGTACACCATTTTTATCTTAATTGAGGCACATCATTGTCTCAATGATTTTTTGGTTCCTCATACTCCCCACTACATCTACTATAAGTCACAAAATATATAATGACTCGTTCAAAAAGTTATACCATATAAAATGAAAAAAACGTTCAATGTCACACACGAGAAACTGGCGATTTCGACACTTTTACTCACTTTTGTCGTTCCCTACCTAATTAAAATGATTATCATACACAAGGTATATTTAAAGAGCACAATAATTTATCAAATTATGGTACTGCAAAATTATTTTTATAATTTGTAAAATATAATAATAAACGAAAACATAAAGTTTAAAAGTTCTAGAGATATGCCCGTATATAAGTTTGCTGCAAGTTGAGAATATAGTCTCGAATTTTAAAGAAATACATTTAGTTACAATTATGAAAAATTATTTTAAAAATAAAGAAACTTTTTTAATTGAAGGCACCATATATAATAAGAGACCTTGCGGTCACAAGGAATAACACTATTGGGGTATCTGTGATAAGCAATAAACGTTTCTTTGCTACCTTACTTGTATTATCCCTTGCGATCGCGCACGAAGAAAAAAGGATAATTAAATTTATCCTGAGAATTGTACAACTTTAAAAAGTTGATGCTCTTCTGTAAGTTAAGTGTTTTACAATCTTTAGGGTAAGTTTATTTAATCGTATTTATTATATATGATTCTGTTATATGAGTGAACGTGACGATTTCAGATAGTATATGTAATATATTTTAAAGGTAATTTTTTGGTAGGCATCAAAATACTGTTTATGAAGTTGAAAACAATTCTTTTATATAAATTTTCTTTATATCATTGTTGCTTTACCATTAATTCCTGTCCCGCATTCCGTGACCGCTGCTTCAAATTAATTTGATTGAATAATTACGTCCAAATAAATGTATGTAGTCTATTAATTTTTATTGATTAATTATATTAATTTTTATCACCATCTTTGTCTGCCTCACTTATGGACCCTGATTAAATAAATATGATTAAATATATCTCTTAATTAATGCATTCACAAATAGCATTATATTCTCCAAATATCATTTAACCGTCCTTATTGTAATTAAATGCGATTTGATGAAACTAATAGTAATTTGAATTATTATTATTATATTGATTTTTGATATTTCTTTTTTTATTTATATTTAAATTGACATATGATAAATCAAGGATATCTAAAACAATTGTTTTAAGTTTAAATTAAACCTTAGTTATTATTAGGAAAGCTTTTAAAGTCACCCACAAAAAATAATAGATATTTTTTTAGAAAGTATTTAAATCATAGTTCCGAAGAATAAAAGTTGGGTCAAATAATAGTTGTGTTAATGCTTGTATTGAATTAATTTTTTTATTTTGTTGTTGCTTTACCATCAAATCCAGTTTCCTCTATAACATGAAGTGCATCTGGATCTAGAAAATTGAAATTAATGAGTGGTTATGTATATATAATATATTTCATTTATTTATTAATTATTGTTCCCTTACTATCTTTTTCACCCTCCTTTTCCAATGTCTCTGTATTAAATAAATTAAGATAAATTAATAGTTGTATGTAATATATTAGATTTATCTTTATTATTGTTGATTTACCATTGTTTAGTGATTCCTCTCCTTCAAGCACTGCATTAAATAAATTTAAATGTATTATTGATTATATAAATCTTTAACTTTTTATTTAATATTTAATTGTTCTTTTACCTTCATTTGCAGTATTCTCTAAGATATGCTCTATATCAAATGAATTTAAATTAATTATTTACTTTGTATTCTATTAAATCTTTTTTTACATTATTGTTTCTTTACCATCATGTACATTCTCATTTCCCACTGTCTCTGTATTAACCAAATTAAAATGAATTAACAGTTGCATTTACATATTAGTTTTTATTTATATTATTGTTGATTTACCATTGTTTAATGATTCCTCTTCTACAGGCACTGCATTAAATAAATTTAAATGTATTATTGATTATATAAATCTTTAACTTTTTATTTAATATTTAATTGTTCTTTTACCTTCATTTGCAGTATTCTCTAAGATATGCTCTATATCAAATGAATTTAAATTAATTATTTACTTTGTATTCTATTAAATCTTTTTTTACATTATTGTTTCTTTACCATCATGTACATTCTCATTTCCCACTGTCTCTGTATTAACCAAATTAAAATAAATTAACAGTTGCATTTACATATTAGTTTTTACTTATATTATTGTTGATTTACCATTGTTTAATGATTCCTCTTCTACAGGCACTGCATTAAATAAATTTAAATCTTTTACTGATTATATAACTCTTTAACTTTTTATTTAATATTTTGCTGTTCTTTTACCTTCATTTGCAGTCTCTTCTTCCCTTGGTCCTATTTTAGATAATTTAAAAAAATTACTGATTGTATGTATTGTAATTAGTCTTGTAATTTTTATTTATTTCTTTTAATAATGTTGCTTTACCATCTGTTTCAATTCCCTTTTCGGTAGTTTCTGTATTTAAAGAATTTAAATAAGTATGTATATATGAAATGATATAAATGTATTTTTTACAAATTTATTTTAATATTATTTTATTACCATCAGTTCCTGTCTCTTCTTCTATAGGCACATCATTAAACGGAGTAAGGTGAGTATTTACGTTTTTTTCCGGAGAAAATTATTTAATCAAAATTTTGTTATGAGTTCAATATAATGTCTACAGTTTGGCTTTTAAATAAAATTTTTTAAAGATCATTTCAATTTCTGTACGTTAAATTAATAATTTACTTTTTACGTAATGTTTAAAATTGCAATAGAAAGAGTTGTTTCAATACCACGCATCTGCAAATCCCTTAAGGCCCATATTTTAATGAAATTTATATAAAAAGTAACCTTTAGAAAATTTGTAGACCCTTGGTACTTCACTAACTTATAATATTATTCAAAAGCCTATCTGTAAACGTTTCTATTTTAAGGTTAAACTTTAGATAAGTTTCTTTTCTTTTTTTAATGCATTTATACTTTTGATTAATGATATTACTGTTGCTTTACCATCTGTTGATTCCTCTTCTACAATAATGTCATTATGCGTCATAAAATAAATATATATTTAATTATTATTATTATAAACTTATTTAATATTTATTATTATTAAATTCCATATAACTTTACATACAGCTTTAAGACTGAACTTTATAAGGAAAATATTTGATTTTTTCAATTAAAAATATTAGATTTAAATAAAATTATATATAATTCATGAGTAATATATAAATAAAATTTAAACTATACCTGTGCTCTTTCTCAATACATCAATTCCTTTTAGTGCTTCTGACACATTGTGCTTTATTAATTCGATATGCTTTGTTGCTGAAATATTTTTGAAAGAATTATAGTATTTATAAAAAGTGTATATAATACTTATGTACAGTTCCTAGCGATACAGTTTTAGTTAACAGCAGTCTGAACCCTGGTAACAATTTCAGACTAATTCCGGATTAAATACCGACAAATTAGTACAGATTAGTCCGTTCATTGTACAAAAAAAGTCTGAAAATGATCCGCGTTAGTTTGATATCAATCAAAAATTACTCTAGAGTAATTTTGAATGTCTATGAATTCAGTCCGTAATTAGTCCGCAACAATCAAAATTTAATCTATTTAAAAAAATTTATCCGCAAAATGTCTGAAGCAATCCGAATTTTGTAAACAAGAAATTTTATAATAGTCTGTTTCGGATTAGCTGCAGATTCACTGGTTACACCAACAGAATTACTTTCTGCATTCCTTGTTGGAAGTAAAGGGATAGAAATCCTACATTTTTTTGAATACTTTTTTTAAGATAGAAAGAAATAAAGTTTCTCTATCTTAGTTTATCCCCATTTTATCACTTCAATCACTTTTTATCTCTCCTTCTGTATCAATTTTCTCAATAACCTTTATTTAATAATATTTTAATACTTTCAATATCCACACCTATCTCTTCCATCTCTAATTTCATTTAAGAACATACTTATCTCTTTTAATATTCTTGTTTCTATTCCCTTTCAATCCCTATTTAAATCTCAGTTCATACTTGTCTCTTTTTATCCCTTCAGTTCTATCAGCGTCTAGCTCTTTTTTATTAGATTTAAAAAATCCATTTTTTTCTTTTACCTTAATCTTTTTTAATAACCTTTATTATATCCCATTGAATCCTTTTTCAATCCCCAAAGTTAACTTGTTATATCCTTTTCAATGTCACTTCATATTTATCCAGTTTTATATCTCCCTGCTGGACGTAAAGGGATAGAAATCCTATCTCCTTGAATATAATTTGTTTGTCTCTGAGATGAAAAGTGGTTAATTAATTCTTTATATATTGAAAAGGATAAAAATTTACAACAAAGAGAAATAAAAAGAGATAAAAGTGTATATGGGTATAAAAAGAGATAGATGTAAATATATAATTATAATAGGGTAAAAAAATAGTTTGGAGATGTAACGGAATAATATTTTAGGTATGCAAAGTGGCTATTTCAAAAGGACAGAAAAATCTTTATCTCTTTTCATCTCCAAAATTCTATCTCTTTTTATTTTTTACTTCAAGTAGGTTATGTTACTGATTCTAAGGTATAAATTTACTTTTGTGCATATGTTTAGATGGAGTTTGCTAAAATTTTGTACGTGAATTACGTAACGAATATCTATTTATATGTTGAGTAAGCTAAACCCGTGCCACCAAAGGGTTAAAGTTTAAATGGAGTTAGTGGGGATAAGTGCACTTTTTTACATTTTGTATGAAAACCTTTTTTTAATTAATCTTTTGCCTTGGCGACATACATATTCATGGTTTTTAATGTACTGAACACTAATCTGATGTCAAAAATATGTTTTGATATCTTTCAGTTGTCAAAAAAGCTGTTAATCTTTTTAAAACGACAGTTTTTGTGACAATTTAGACAGTTTTTGTGTTTAATTTAGTAAATGAAACCGAATTTTGCTCATACAAAAATATTTTACAAACAACAAGGTCAAACTAAATAGCAATATGTAATATTGACAGTTGACAGCTGTCAATTAAACTGTGAAACTTTTGAAAAGGAGAGTTTTTTTAAAATTATTACATTAAATTACTCAGATAAAAAAAATTTTATAGGGTATTGAGGTAAACCTAAATAGAATTATGTAAATTTGACAGTTGACAACTGTCGATTAAGATGTCAAACTTTTTAAACCCTAGTACAAAAACTAGTGTAAATTAACAAATATACGGAAACAGGTACTTCCTTAAAAATTAAATTTTCATAGTTAAAATATAAAATTCTCTTATTAATTTTTTGACAGTTGCCAATTGTCAAAATTACATGCCGCTAATATGATTAACCTCAGTGTGCTTAAAAACACTTGTATGCAAGTAATTTAATGTAAAAAGTCTCCGTTTTAAAAGTTTGACATCTTAATCGACAGTTTTCAACTGTCAAATTTACATAATTCTATTCACGTTTAATTTAATACTCTGAAAATATTTTTATCTGAGTAATTTAATGTAAAAACTGTCAAAAACTCTCGTTTTTAAAAGTTTGACAGTTCAATCGACAGCTGTCAACTGTCAATGTTACATATTTCTATTTAGTTTGACCTTGTTGTTCTTAAAATATTTTTATATGAGCAAAATTTTGTTTTATTTACTAAATTACACACAAAATTGTCTAAATTTCTACAAAAACTGTCGTTTTAAAAAGATTGACAGCTTTTTTGACAGCTGGAAGCTATCAAAACTTATTTTTTACATCGGATTCGTGTTCAATACATCAAAAACCATACGAATGTCGCTAAGGCAAAACATTAATTAAAAAAAAAGTTCTCATACAAAATGTAAAAAAGTGCACTAATCCAATGTTAAACCCCATTTAAACTTTAACCCTTTGGTGGCACGGGTTAATATTGATCGATTGGGCTTTTCTTGGGTATAGCTCATTTTTTCTACATTCTAAAGCAAATTCTGACTTACGACCTAAGAAATTCCAACTTTGCAAAATAACGGTCACCCCAATGGTCATGAAATGAACAACTTGTTTTATTAATATTTACTAAATTGTTCGGATTAATTCTGCGTTCACTAGTTATTCACAAACCGTAAAGACTTCGGATTTATCCGGATTAATTTCGGGTTTCAAAAATCTGACAATAAACCGAATTTTTCGGACAAATTTCAGATTAGTCCGAAATCTGTCTGGTTTTGTAACCAGGGCTAATTTCAGAATAGATATTATAGTAAAAAGTAGACCTATATATCTAAGTATAAAAGTATTCAATAAACATGTTTGACCATAAGTGTCAAAAATTCTTACGTTTCAGAGTATAAATAAAGGGCTCTAATTCATTATTTAATCTCAGTAATTGTTGATCGACAGATAAGCGGTCCATTTCGCTTATGTGACAAATATTTTTTATTTTCAATGTGATTTCGTTCACTCTTTTAATTTGTTTTTTTTCATTATTCAATTCCTTTAATTGTTCTGTAAAATATAATTATCGTATAAAGCTTTTCTAATGTATTTTCAAACTAGTAGGGTAAGTCCAGGGAAGATGGCCATATGGGAGAGATAGCCAGTTGAAAGATTTTACAGAATTTGTTAAAAAACATCACTTATTATGAGTTTAAAATTGTTGAAAAATAATAAAAATGTAAGCGTAATCTTTCTACCATTTCTTATGAAAATATTTTATTTTATTTTTCGTTACTTTAAAGTTAAGTGTTTAATGTTTAATTATCAATAAAATTTTAGACAGAAATTGCTTTTTTATAATTTTTACAGTACTTTAAAGAAACTATGGCCATCTCCCCTGGACTTACTCTGTAAAATTTATTTTATTTACGTAGATAATAATTGAAATAGTTATTTAAAATATTTAAAAACTGAAATTGAAAATGATAATGAAAAAGAGACGCATGAAGATTTCTCAAATGTCAAATATCCGAACTTTCATTTAAACGAAATGCTTGTAACAGACCCGTCATGTAACAGAATTGTCACTTAACAGAACTGTCATGTGACAGAATTGTTATTTAACCGACCTGTCATGTAACAGAATTGTCACTTTACAGAACTGTCATATGACAGAATTGTTATTTGACCGACCTGTCATGTAACAGAATTCTCATTTCACCGACCCGTCATGTAACAGAATTGTCATTTAACCGAACTGACATGTAACAAAATTGTCATCTAACAGAACTGACACGTAACATAATTGACGGTTGACCTACCCGTCATGTAATAGAATTGTCATTTGACCGACCTGTCATGTTACAGAAATGTTATTTTACATAATTGTCATCGAACAGAACTGTAATGTGACAGAATTGTTATTTGACCGACCTGTCATGTAATAGAATTCTCATTTCACCGACCCGTCATGTAACAGAATTGTCATTTAACCGAACTGACATGTAACAAAATTGTCATCTAACAGAACTGACACGTAACATAATTGACGGTTGACCTACCCGTCATGTAATAGAATTGTCATTTGACCGACCTGTCATGTAACAGAAATGTTATTTTACATAATTGTCATCGAACAGAACTGTAATGTGACAGAATTGTCATTTGTCTGACCTGTTATATAACAAACGTGTCATTTGACAGAACTGTCGGGTAACCGAATTGTCACTCGACAGACCTATCATGTAACGAATTTCTCTGAATTCCTGTATATTTCTAAGAAAAGTGTTGTTACAAAACAGTTCTGTTACATGACGGGTCGGTCAACCGTCAATTATGTTACGTGTCAGTTCTGTTAGATGACAATTCTGTTACATGTTAGTTGGGTTACATGACGGGTCGGTCAAATAACAATTCTGTCATATGACAGTTCTTTAAAGTGACAATTCTGTTACATAACGGGTCGGTCAAATAACAATTCCGTCACATGACAGTTATGTTATATTACGGGTCTGTTACATGCATTTCGGTTAAATGACAGTTCGGTTATTTGACATTTGGGAAATTTTTATGCGTCTCATGAAAAAAGTGAGAAATTTATAATTTTATTGACCAAAGGAATATAGAAAAGTAAATGGAATTCATTATAATAATGTTCATTGAATACATAACACAGCTCTACAAAAAAAGTGTCATGTACTTTTGACCGGAATACCCCAGCCCATTGTATTAATAAAAAAATTAAAATTCAATTATAGATTCATTTTATTATTATTATTTTGGGCTTTTTGAGGTTAATAATTAGCGACCTTTAAAAGGATAAGTATTGTACCTTTTGTAGATATTAAATATATATATATATATATTAAATAAATAAATAAATATATATATATATATATATATATATATATATATATATATATATATATATATATATATATATATATATATATATATATATATATATGTGCACGTCCGCATGAAAAGGGACCACTTTGGCATTATTGGACTTATCTATATTAGTGAATTTCTTGCAAAATTTGAAAAATTTTTAGTCATCTTAGAACATTTTTGGTGAAAAATTGGATGAGTTACAGAATTTCAGAGTTTAGAACGTCAAAAACCTCGTTTCGAGAAAATCGAAATCGAAGATTTTAAATGCGAATATTTTTGGTTTTTCTAGGAAGTTAGTCATATAAGAATTGTTTTAAGTCTATTACACCTTTAAGATGAAAAATTAATAGGTTCCAAATCCCTCTCCATTTTGAAACAATTAAAAAATAACGGACATCCGACAAAGTGGTCCCTTTTCTAAATTTGCGTTTTTTAATTAATAAACATAATTTTTCCAACGATAGTGGTTGCATGTTATTTTATTAAATTATTTGAAGCAGATAATGAAAAAGCAGACATAACAAAATTTAAGGGATTCTATTGTGATTAATCTTATGAAATATCAAAATTTTCATTTATAAAAAAAAACAAAATTAAAAATTGTAATGTTAAATTTATTTGGTTTTTCTAGGAAGTTATTTAGATGAGAGTTGTTTTCGTCTAACAATGAAATAAAATACTTAAAGTATCAATAAATTAATGAAAATCCATGATTCGGCGTATGAGATCCTGTAGATTAAGAAAAAGGAATAAAAAAAATTTTGATAGTTTTTTTCAAAATTAGTTAATTGCGATTATCTCGGAATCCAGAACTGACAAAGTGGTTCATTTTCATGCGGACGTCCACGTATATAATATAAAGCCTGGTATATCTGGTTAATGACCTATTTAAAATAAATTATTATATTATAAATTATACCGATGGTTTCTTTTGCAGTTTTGCATTTTTTAATTTTGGTCAACTGCACCTCTGCGGTCTTGGTAATAGTATTGTACCTTCTATCATCACTCTTAAAAATATAAATTTGTTGCTTCAAGGGAAAGAATTTTTCAGAAACTTCATCTATGAATCTTTTTTCTGTATCACTTTCACACTCATTGCGTATAGTATTGAACGCTTCTTTTACTCTTTTTGGTTTTATTAATGGCAGTCCCATTGTTTTTGAAAGAGGTTTTATTGTTTTGTCCATTTTTAATTTCAGTCTTAACCAAATTTCAATAATCGCCTATAGTAAAAATACTTGGTTTAAACTGAAAAAAAATTTAATTGAACCAAGTAAATGCATTTACTTGACACAATTTACTTAAATCAGCCCCATTTTATTTGAAGAAAAAAAAATCATTTTATTGTGACAAGTAATTATTAACATTAAACAGAATTTTTGAATTAACAGCTCAGTATTTCTCGGAAAAAAAAAAAATATATATATATATATATATATATATATATATATATATATATATATATATATATATATATATATGTGTTATTAATTCGCAATCAAATATTTTACTTATCCGAAGTACCAAAAAGGATTGAATGAAGAATATTATGTTCTCAAGCGAAATAATAAAGTATTGACTGGAGAATTTATGTTTCTTGAATCAAATTATTTTAATTATTTGCTTTGAAACTTTTTTTATTTAATACAATACCGGTGTTCTTGATCCAATAAAATATTCCTCTTTAAATGGATATGCATCTTAAATACACTAGAATCTCGCTATAACAAGAAGTTCAGCAGTCAAGTCTCCCTCTATTACAAACGCAAAAGGAAAAATGAAAAATCCCCACTTTTAAGATTCTTCATTCATTATTTAGTGTTTACAATTTACATAATGTCAAAATTACAAACGTAACCTAGTTTAATTTGAACTTTAACATACAGAAAATTTATACAAGCTTAAATTTTTAATATGTTTGACTCATTGATATAATTTCAAATAAGAAGTGACTTTTTATGCTAATTATGATATACATAAATAAAATTGCTTTTAACCAAATTTAAACCGATATAATGTGCATTTGTTTATAAATAGTGTGGAGAATCAGAAGAAAATTTTTCACGCTATACCGAGAGACAGAGTCCTCGTTACAGAGAGCTTTCGTTTTATAGAGAAGGTCGTTATAGTGAGATTTGGGTATAGCAGTTTTTGAAAATTGTCCATTGAGGTTAGGATGGCATAGTGTTAGCGAGACGGCTTCTGTTGTGTGCAACCCGAGTTGAATTCTTCCGACCGTTGAAAATTTTCTTTCAAGATATATTTGTTGTATTTTAAGGATCAAATAAATGAAATTATATGAGACATAGCAATTATTTTATTATCATAAAATAATAAATAATATAAATGTTAATTAATTAAATAATAAAGATGTTTGACCTAAGTTTTAAAATCATGGAACGGAAGTAAGAGAGGGTGGGGAATAATTCAAGTAAATAATTTACTTGTAGTGAGAAAATAATTTTTTTGTTGAAATCTATAAATTTTCTTAAATCAAGAAAATATTTTCTCGGTCAGAGAACATATTTTCTTAATTTAATACATAAATGATTTTGAGTTAATATATTCTACATCTCTTACATGTTACTTAATTTCTTGACCGAATTCCATATTTACTTTGATCAAGAACATGTACCCTCCTACCAAGTAAACTATGCCAAGAAAATCATTTTCTTGATCCAATCGCATAATTGAATCGACCCTATACAATCCTGATATTTACTTCAACCAATTCCAATTTTTTTAATTCAATTAAATTTATTTTTAGTGTGGAGGTTATATAAATGTATAGATACAAATAATATACCATGTGTACAAATAAAAATAATGAAAAAGGGAGAGAGAGAGAGAGAGAGTCTAAATTACTTGTCTAAACTGGTGCCAGTTGGAAGTATACTTTGCGTCTGGGTAAACTTTTTTAAAAGATTCATAAATTTCCTCATCAAAAGGACCGATAATTAATTTTAATGCTTGCATTTTGCCTTGTTCTTTTAATTTCTCCAACAAATTGTACACAGTGTCTTCCTCTTTATTAATAACCAATCCAACAAAGGCAATGTGAGTCTAATTAGAAAATAAACATTTGTAATGTAAGTTACAAGAATCACCCATTGAAAAAGATAATTCAAACAAATTGAAATGAATTAAGAGTTTTGATAGAAAGCGGGATTCATTCAAGCTCTTTGTATATTCGATTGAATTTGATTCAATTTGCCTGAAGTTGTGCAAACGAATTCGTATTCGTAAGAAATGACCAACATAGCTCCAATTCGTATTTGTCACAAAGCGGGATTCACTGAAACTCTTTGTAAATTCTTTTTAATTTATTTTAATTATTTTTTTACTGGTCAATTTACTTCAGATTTCATAACATTAATATTTTTAATTATGTCTCATAGATATATTTAAAAATACTTTTTTACATACCTCACTATTTTCTTCGATTACAAAATTGAAAAAGTGGAGATCAAATTCAGGTAATGTCATCTATTGAAAA
Organism: Leptopilina drosophilae; assembly: GCA_032873175.1. Classification (NCBI taxonomy): domain Eukaryota; kingdom Metazoa; phylum Arthropoda; class Insecta; order Hymenoptera; family Figitidae; genus Leptopilina; species Leptopilina drosophilae. The sequence continues at coordinate 46,325,959 of CM065483.1, forward strand.
AATAATTATAAGTCATTTATTTTAATTTATATAAATCATTCCAATCGAAAGCTTGCCACAATGTTACTGGGTAAAATTGCCATAAGGTTATTGCAAGGTTGCTTAATACAAGCGTATATTTAAAAAAACCCAAATTTTCAAAATTTCTTTAACCTTTCAGTGTCAAATGGCAATCTTCACCTCAACATTAAGTCAGCATTTAGTTACGTCAAAATCTATGTGTAGTTTGGCCTTTTTAACCTACAAGTTAAAAGGGGTCAATAAAGGCTTTTATGATACATCAAAATCTATGTAAAATTTAACGTCTTTTTGACCTACAGGTTAAAAAGGGTCAAAATATAAAGCAAACTTTAATCTAATTTTTTAGATATATGTAAAAAAAGTCCATAACGATTGTTACATTACGTCAAAAACTATGTGTATTTTGTCATATATTTACACTGAGCAGACATCCCAGGTGCGAATTGTTGGTCGGCCCAACTTGGTCAGCCAAAGGTCGGGCCACCATGTGGATTGATCACGCCGGCCTTCCAGTGGTTGACACAGTTGGACCAACCGCTGGAACCAAAGTTGGGCCGTCTATGGATGCCAAAGTTGCGCCGACCGTGGGATCGAATGGTTGGGCATCCTTCGGTAACCACGGTCGGCCCAACTTTGGTAAAGGTAGTTTTGCCAACCAATGGCAAATGTTAATAAAAAAATGTTTATTGAAGTTAAAAATTACCTTCAATTGATCACACATTTATCGCACATACATTATATTAGTTATAAACATATTAAAATATTTAATGATTGGGGGGATCGAACTCGCAACCTAACGCACTACAGTCACATACGCTACTACTATGCTACGCTCATATGTCTAAAGAAGGAGAGTGATAACTTTATGAATTACAACCGTACTCGACCGTCAGCCCAACTGTGGCAGATGGTCGGCCCGACCAAAAAAAGTTGATTTTCTTAACTGTGGCGTCCACAGTTCACCCGACCGTCGGCCCAACTGTGGCTGATGGTCGGCCCAACCATAAGTTCTCTCGGTCGGCATTCATGGTTGGCCCGACTTTGGGAGAAACATTGAACTAAAGTCGGGTCACCTTTGCGTGCCGAAACTTCGGCTACCACAGTTGGTCCGACTTTGGCCCGACGTTCCGACTCTGGCGGCCGACCGAAATTCGTACCTGGGATACTTAATTCAAATAGAAAAATAATTTTAAGTGATTTTGTTTAATTGAAATTAGTTTGTAACCTTAATCCCAATATATAAAAAATATCTACTGCTTTCATCCAAAAATATTATTTGTTTAAAAATTATGTTCAATTCAAACATATTTTCTGTTTTGATTTAAACAAAAATTATGTTGAAAAATTTTATTTTTGATTTACACTTAAAAATTGATTAGAAATAATTTAAAATCAGCCATAACTTTAATTAAACTTAAATACTTAAATTTAATTAAACTTAAATATGTTTGACTGTATAGTAAAGCTATTTTAAGTTTGATTTAAACAAAATATATTTGTTGTAAAGAAATCGTTTTCTCAGTGTATTGTAATTTATTATGATGAATTCATATTAAAAAAATTTCGTAATATATTAATGTTTTACACATTATTTGAAATTTATAAAAATTAAAATAAATATAGGAGAGAGTCAGTACGGTCGGCTCACTTTTTGACTTGTACCCATAACTTCCGTTCTAGGCCGAATTTCACGTTTTCTGACATATGGTTTGAAAGATCTTCTAAAGTGGAATGTTTCTTCTGTACATCAGAAAATATTTGGGCAAAAATGGGAAAAGTTATAAACATTTAAAAAAAAATGTCGTTACGGTCGGATCAGGTCTTTACGGTCGGTTCACCGTAGAAAATCAATGTGAAATGAAGGAATATTTCTAAAAATGTCCCATAAATTACAGAAGAATGCTGAAATGCACTTGAAAATGGAAAAAGGAAATAAAAAAATTATATAAAAATTAATCTAAAAACATTCTCAGTAAACGAAACGTTTACAATACGTTATCGAAGAAGATGTGAAATAAGACTTTTTAAAATGTTTTACGAACGTTTTTCGAACATAAATATTTTTTTTTCACTGTAAAATGACGTTCTTCACACATCTCTACCTTAAACAAATGAATTTCCGATGTCAGAACGCACCATAATTGTAAAATAATGCGTCCCAACATGCACGATAAGCTGCCTCTACAATTAGGAAAAAAATTGATAAACGCTCGACGCAGACGCGAAACGCGAGAAAAATACATGGTATTTTCTCGCGTTTCGCGTATTACTTTCTAATTGTAGAGGCAGCTATATAAAGTGAGCCGACCGTAAGTTTCGCGTCGTTTTTATTTTTTTAGCACACAGACATAAACGCGCGATATAAAAACCAAATAACATACCAAAGTATTAAAGGACTCTCTAATGAATAAATTTCATCAATTTAATTTATTGTTTGCATCTTCCATTTTGTTTAATTAATCTTTTTCGACACTAAGTAAAAGTTTTGCTTAAAAAATTCACCACACATTTACGTTTTACGTTTGTACTGCTCGCGTACTTTATTGGAACTTAATGAAAGAGACATGAAAAGTTTTCTACCATTACTAAGAAGTATTTACATGCAATGGTAAATGGCACCAGTTTGTTACAACTGAGAAAATTGAGGTGACCCAACCGTAAAGGTGCGCCGACCGTAGTGACTCTCCCCTATAAAATACAGATAGGTGGTTTACGTGCGAAGCGCGCAGAGGTGCGAGACGCCACCCTAGTGAATTAATATTATAAATTTTTAATTGAAAATAAATGAAATGAATAGTAAGGTAAATAATTATCAACCTTAAATGAATTCGAAACATAAAGAGTTTCAACATCCTTGTCTATCTCATGATATTTGAGAAGTGCTCCACGATTTTCGACGATGGTAACAAAATGTTTAAGTTTGCTTAATTTCTTAAAAAACTTTTTTTCATCCATTATGAATGCTGAAAACTATAAACAAATAATTTTAATATTTAATGTTATCTGTAAACATAATGTTGTATAAATTTTTTTATTATATATGATTTTATGATATATGACATATTATGTGTATTATGTATTATTATTATATTATATTATTATATTATATGACATATTATATTATTATTATTTTTATGTTTATAAAATTAAATTCTATTTTTATTTATAACAAATAAATCAAATTAAATCTTTTAATTTCACTTTACCAAATTGGATCTGACTTCAGAATGATAATGAACCTAAAATTTCTCGAATCACAAATATGCAAAACATAGTAGACTTGTAGGGGAGGGTTGGGCAGGATGGGCTGGGAATCCAGATGGGATACCGGCATTATTTAACAAACGAATTAACCAATTGCGATTATTTTTTACATAATACTGCATCGAGACGATAGTTTCTTGTTTACAAAATTCAAAAGCCATGAGAACAAATCTTTTAGCTTTTTTACTAAAAAAACTGTTTTCGACCACTTTCTTATCATTTTTTCACTTTTTTAATAGGTGTTTATTATTTAATAATAAGCGGTAATGAACTGCATAATTTTTTTTCTAACTGACAAGGATTGCAGGAGAAAGGATGCGTATGTTTTTTTTCTTTGTTGAATCGTTAATTGTAGTCATTAATCTTTTTCTTCAATTTCGTAAATGTCTGTCTGCGGCCAATGGGTTCACTACAGTTGTACTGTTGTCCAATTCAATAATTTTTGTTTTTTATCATTAAACCTTAAGTACCCCATCTTGACCAACCCTCCCCTAATTAAATACTAGAGTCACATTTTTTCTGCTATTTTGAATTTTTAAAATCTGATGCCCAGACCAGACTAATAACTAATAACCCAGACCAGAAACTAGAAAGCAACAAGATTCTAATATATTTCTCAATATATTATCTTAAAATTTCAACCAAAATAAAAAAAACAAATAATCATATTTGTAACTTTACTAAAAATTGCTAAATGTTTTTAATTATTTATATTTAAAGAAATTTTTTAAATTTTGAACGTAAATACATTTTTATCTGTCTAGGTCAGGGATATTAAAACACGAGAATAGTTAGGATAAACATTTTAATTAGTTGTGTAACTACATTGTATTAACATTGTATTAAAACATTTTTTAACAAAAGCAATTCAAATAAGATTATTAATTTTATTTCGTATGAATTCAATTATAAAATTGCTAATTTTTAATTGTTGAAAGAAATATCTTCTGTTCATAAAAAAATATGAAATAAATCGTTGACATCATCGAATTGTATGAAATAGGGTAAAAATGAAGAGAGAGATGACTCATTTTCTTATATTTCTCTAATTTCTTTCATCCGTTCCCTTCCTCTTTATTATTATATTAATCATTTGAGTTTTGCTCTTCAACATCTACATTATACAATTTAATCTTAAAATTTTGGTAATTAATATTTAAAAATAGAGAATTTTTTGTAATATTTTTTTAGTTGTAAGTTAATTAAATTGAGTTAATAACAAAATTACCATCTTCATAAGATTGTATAACAGCTACTGCGTCCATAAAATTCTTTAGAAGTCTAAAAAGTTTAAAGATTTAAGAAAAAAATATTAACTATTAATTAAAATTTTTTTGAAAGCAAACCAAATTATTAGTGATTGTAAGTTTATTTAATTTTAAAATTGCAATAATATTTAAAAAAATTTTAATGTTTTAAAAATACTAATATACAAACCCTCCCCGTTCTAATTTTTTTTGAGCTTTGTATATAATGATATCTCTTTTCATGTCCTTTTCTCGCATCAATTCACCAACTTGTAAACCTTTTAATAATTGTCCTAAACGAATTTCCTCATTTTTCATCAATTCTTGTAATAAAGCTAATTAATATTAATTAAATTATGAAATTTATTTATATCTCAATTAATCTGTACACTTTACAAAATGGGAGTTAAATTTTAACTCTCCAAGGAATTCTATAAAAGTTTATTTATTTTATTTATTTATATTTATTTATTTATATCTCAATTAATCTGTACAATGTACAAAATGGGAGTTAAATTTTAACTCCCCAGGGGATTCTATAAAAGTCGCACCAATTGGAGAGTAAACGCCAAGGGAATTGGATAAAGAGAGTTGAAACTTTATACCCCTATGCTAACTCCTCAAGGAATAAACAACTCGCTTGGGTGTTGTTGAAAGGAGTTAGTAAATTAACTCTCTTTTGGAGTTGATTTTTAACTCGCAAAATTTAACTCGCTATTGAGATCTGAAATCATGTGAAACTACCCATCGCTGTACCTGATTTTTGATACCATCTTGGTATTTTATCTCTTTTATAACATATATGCACCATAAAGAGATAAAAACACCAAGAAAGCTTCGAAAGCAGGTAAACACCAGATGGCGCATCGTAGTACTTCAGATCCCAATAAACTTTAAGTTCTACAGTGGTGCTTTAAATAAATGAAAATATAAGCAAGTATTTATATAATCCTATATACACTATAAGAAAAAGGAGTTAAATTTCAACTTCCTAGAGGATTCTATAAAATTTTCTCCCATTGAAAAGTTGAAAAAAGGGATTTAAATAAAGAGATTTAAAACTTAACTTCTCAATGCTAACTCTTCAAAGAGTTAATATAATACATAAAATTATGAATCAAAAATTTATTTAATTCGTACTATACTCGATTATTCGGATTTTCCATTAGCCGGACAAGTGCCTGCATCCATTAGTCCGGATAATGGAGTCTCTACTGTAACTCTTTTTTGGAGTTTATTTTTAACTCAAAAATTTTTACTTCTAAATCTGGTGATAGGCACTCCTTAAATTTATTACAGTGTACTAACAAAATAAAATATTTTAGAAACTAGTGAGACTTTTACTGAAAATGAATTATTTAAAGTTTAAAAAAGAATTGACCTTTAATAAAGTTTAATAATGTTAATTTTAAATCAATTTAATACTTGTAAATTTCCAAACACGGGGATGCTTTCCACCAAGTTTGGACATAAGTCTGCTATTAAATGATTCGCATAAGTTATTCGTTCTTTGCGGTAAACGATACACCGACACTTGTTCTTTTCGAGGTAACCAATATTTCTCCACATAATTAATATATTTTTTCAATTTTTTGTGATACTTTTGTTCATAATTTTGTATTTCGTCCTTCATTAGCTGAATGCACTCCTGGAATCGATTTGGTGGAAGAAGTGCCATGTTAATTGACAAAATCAAAATTGTTTCCTTTGCTTTCCGTAAACCGCAAATTTTCCAATTTTTTCTACACGCCTATACATAATTTTATAATTTTATATAGTTTCATGACATCCATATCCATTAAATATTATTAATATTTATAGCTGGTGTTGGGAGAGCAACACTCTCAGTAGTTATTCTGCTCTGTTTAAAAATGTTTAAGACATTTCTTTTTTATACAAGAAAGTAGATAAAAATAATCACGTTTTTTTAAATTAAAAATTCCAAACCCTTGTAAAAAAATTCAAATTTTAATATTTTAAAATAATCCTAGTTCCGACAATAGCCCAAACTTCACAGTTTAAATACAATTTCTTTTGTATAAATTAAATATGTCAATTAGTCAGTATCGTGGTCGACTTTTAGAGACAGCAGACGTAAAGTTTGTCACGTAAAACTTTAACGATTTTAATTTTGCTAGTTTAAATTATTATTCTTTAATTAATATAAAATTATTTAATTATCTGTTAGTATAATATTAAGCTCATTTATTAGTTTAAAGGGATTCTTAAAAAATATTGTGCCTTGTGTTACGTATCTTATACAGATTAAAAAAGACTCATCTTTTCAAGAAATACGTTCATTTCATTTTCTAAGAATTTTTTTAAGTTTATCAATTCATTTCGAGATATTTTTATGATAAATATACCTTGCAATTTTAGCCAAATTCGTTAAAACCTCTTCAAGTTATTGTGTTAACAAAAAACGGGATCCACACACATACACACATACATACGGATAATTGTCCAGGGTAAAATTCTACAACTTTTCTTTCCAGAACATTTAAAAAAAGTCATAAAATAGTGAAATATAACTTGTTATTTTCCCAAATGATTATAATTATTTAAAAAATTTTGAATGTATGCAAAATACGATTTCTTGGAGAATCACCCATCTCCAGTTTAATTTTTTTTATAAATACACAATTTTAAATTATGAATGCATGACACCCTCTTAAATACAATAATATAAATAACAATAAATTTGGAAGAATAATTACTATATCGTGTTACCATGAAAGCAATTTTTTAAAACTCCCCTTGGAACGATAAATCAATTTTAACGGTATAAATTTTATATTATTTTTTAAATTATAAGTTTTCAATTTTTAGAAATGAAATACCTACGATTTCATTTTATTACATTTTATGATAATTGTTACCTTGCTATAATGAAACCAACATCCATGTAGTTTCGCGTTAATAAATTTTAATGTCACGCTTTTCTTAAGAGCTGCCTCAAAATCCGCCATAATGCGCGTGATTTTGGATTTCAGATTTGGACACAGGTTAAAAATAAAGTCAAATATTTTGTTATATAGACCAGCTTTTCGACCATTCATCAAAATAAATATAGACCCTACACTCTGTAAAAATTAAAATTTATCTTCAGTCAGACATTACACAATCTGACAAAAATTAACTAACTAAGAATCATACTTCCGATATTTTAACCTGCAAGCGCAAAAAGTCCGATTTTCAGCTATATTGAATGTCGTGTAACATTAAGAGTTATTTTTTTCTCCAAATGGTTAAAATTTCATCTAAAAGCCTATGAGCAATTAAATGTAAGCAAATATAATCAATTTTTTAAAAAAGGTCCACCATACTGTATCCGTCATTTTGGAAGTCTGACATCAAATTCGTATTCAGTTATACCGAAAATCTGCAGAACTTTTTGAAATTTATATGTTTGTAGTTATATTCTTCTGTATTTTCAAAGTTTTTTTTTTCTACTCAGTTTTCAAAGAATTCGCCATACTTAGAAAATTAAATGAACAATTACTTAGAGACAAAGGAAAATTTTTTTAATCTTTTAAATGAATTTTAAATGGAAGAGTACATCTTTTAAATGTAATATTGACATTTAGGAGAAAAAATTGTCTTTTGATGTTTCATGAAGTCAAATATATTGCTAAAAACGGATTTTTTACACTTTTAGATTAAATTATCTGACGTTCAGGGTTTATTTTAAGGATTGTCACCGTAATTTAAGAAACTGATTGACACTTATAAAAATTTGACAGTTTGTTCTTTTTAGATTATTTTAGAAACATATGCTTTTTCAGAATTTATAATCACGAATTTTTTTCTTAACAAAATAAAATAAATTTACAATTTAACATAGACTCTTAAAGGAGGTCAGATAAATCTTAGAAAGAAGTGTAAAGAAAACAAATAAAAAATTTGTGACTTTGTAATAGATAGACAATGTCAAAATGTTAAAACTGGTAGAGTTTAGAGAAAGTTTACCTCAGATTTAATGAATAAATAAATATTTTAATTTTAGTTTTCTGAACAATAATAATTATATAAGTATAAAACACATGAAAATGTGTCAACATCATAACAACAAATAACTTACAAAAATACCATTTTGATATGTACACTTTAAATAAATCATGTTTCTTAATCACAAGTTAATAATTTTTATGTTTCTTTTGAATCATAATATATTTTACACTTGTTTATGATAATTTTCGTGTTGTGATTTTTAACACAATTTCAAAAAAATAATTAAATACATTTATTAATATATAAGTATTGAAAAAATCCTATCAGTAATTTTTACAAATTTTTAAAATGATTTTTACTTTTAATAAAATAAATAATATTTATGTGTTTTGATTAAAATTATGAAAGTGAAATTTTTTTGAGGTTGCAAACATGCAAGATTTGACATGCGAGCTATGGGGAATTATTATCTGATTCTTGAAAGTAAATTCAAGCAAATGTTGCTGATTTAATAGAAATAGCAATTTAGAGTATAATAAATAACATATTTTGTTATAAAAATACTAGCTGTCGTAACCGTCTACGACGGGTTTTAGTTTCTACAGATACATTTAATAGTGTGTCTACCAGTCTCGAAAAATAGGAAATAGTAGGAAATTTAATTTGACTGGAGAAATAATAATTAGCTACCATTAACTATTTCATTATAAACATATTACTATTTTAAAACAGTGATTAAATTTTTATCATCAAATAATTAATTTTTTATTTATTAAAATGCAGAAAACAATGTTTGTCAATTATTTATAGAAATGTAATTATAGTATTATAAGTTAATCCTAAATTTCCACCAGTTTTTGAAGTTATAGTAAAGTCAAATTCGAATTAATTGTATCATAATTGCTGAAATCTAAAATAAGACCTATATTGCAAGCTGAATTCACAATTTTTCCCGATTAAATAAAATTCCTGCATATTTCCCGTTTTTTCCGAGTTGGTAGAACCCCTGTTAAAAGTATTTGTAAAAACAAAAACCCGTCGAAGAGTATTTTCATAAAATATGTGAATTTTTGTAGTCATTTGTAGTTTTATTAATCGTTTATTCTTATCTAAAACATTTATATTTGATGAGAAAATATACACCTGGAAAAATTTGGACAAAGATGGGAAAAACCGGATAGTTTGTTACACAAAAATAATAATAGACACTCTGTTTAACTTTTGCCTTTACAATGCTCAAAACATCCATAATAGTCAAACCTAGAATTAAAATAACAAAACTTTTTACTTTCTAAGTTTTTCCCCAGTAGCATAATGCAAGTATCGTTTTACAGGTATTCTTGAATTTCTGTAGTATGAATTTTATCATAAAAAATCTCCATTTTCCATCTCCTTTAAAAATAATTTTAAAGCTATGAATTAATATTTTTTCACATTGTTTACCATTTATCGTTTACCATTTTTAATATTTTCGAAGTTTTGTAATTGAAAATTTTTTGAATTCATAATTCCATTATTTTGACGTCAAAAGTTCAAAAGATATATATTAAAAAATTAAAAAATTAAAAATTTTCCATTTTTTAAATGATTAGAAAAAATTGAATACTTCCCGTTCTAATTAATATGTTTAAAATCTGTAAATTTATTGTTTATATATATATATATATATATATATATATATATATATATATATATATATATATATATATATATATCACAAAAGTCATAACTGATTAATTTACTGCAATCTATCAAAATATAAAAATTTTTTGCCAAAAATAATGTCCTATAACCAAGATGTAAGTATAAAAATGTTTTCAAAAAATTAAAAAATCGAAATTTTTCAAATTTTATATTTTTTAATGAATTGCTTTTAAATGATCTATAATTCATTGGTACATGTTATTTGGTCAAATTTTGGCATAATTTTTTTAGAAATTGTCTTATAAATAGATAATTTTTTTAATTTTCCGAAAATAGTATTATACTTACATCTGAAATATGGAATAGTGTTTTTTGCTAAATTATGCTAAAATGTGACTAAATAACATATTATACTCAATTATAGATCGTTTAAAAGCAATTTGACATTTGCGAGTTTTTGAATTTTTTTAAAATCATGTTTATACTTTTATCTTAGTTATAGGACATTTTTTTGCAAATCTATTCTAGAATGTGATTAAATAACATGTTATACTCAATTATACAAAGTTTGAAAGCTTTTTTTTAAAAAGGTAAAATTTGAAAATTTTTTTAAAAAATCTAATATCTTCTGTTCTAATTAATATTTTTCAAATCTGTAAATTTAAAAACCTTCCTTGGCCTAAGGTCAAACATTCTGCCAAATTTGGTTTCAAACGGTTGAACCGTTTTAAGTGATTCGCGAACAAAAATTCTGTGACATACGGACATACATACACACGAAATTTTTTATTGGCATTATTGGAATCCTGGATGCTCAAAATGAATAAGTATGTGTAAAATTTTAAGTTCTGAGCAATGTACAGACAAAAGTCTCATCTTATATATAGATTAAATTATACATATTCGAGGAAAAAAAGGAAAGGCCTATTCATGAGGCTTTTGATTGTTTAGAGAAAACTGCACGGAAAAAAGTAGTTAGCTATTTTAGCTAATCTTTAGCTACCTTAGCTAATTTTAATTACTATTAGATGCATAGCAATTATTATTAGTTAATGCAGCTAACAATTAGCTAAAATAACTAACTTGTTATGCTGAAACAGCTAATTATTAGCTATAATAGCTAACTAGTTTTGCTGAAACAGCTAATTATTAGCTGTAATAGTTAAAAATTAGATATCCACATAATAGAGGAGAGTTGTCAGAGATGAATAGAGTTTAGGGTTGAGCCACCGCGTTTATTTCTTTTTATTGCACTAGCGCCATCTATCTTTTTATGTAAATTCTTGCTACTAAGTGGCAGCCATCTTTTCATATGAGTCGCAGTTAAGTATACGTACTTATACTTGACTATCGTACCACTTTGTGATATAGGCTCAGCAAAAATTTTTTTTCAGTGTCAAAAAAGGGAACTAAATGTAGAAGAAATGTGCCAAAGTCATAATAAGTCTACAGAAATTGTTCACTAAGATGAGAATGAAAAATGTGTGAAGTGTTTTGGTGTTTGTGTCACGCGTTTGTGTTCTGCGCCCTTATGACGCAAAACAACGCTTGAGTGTTAAAAACTCCATTTTCATTGGAAAGAGAGAAAAAATTTTGTTAATAACCTTTTTTTCATTTTTTCGATTTTGGATTTCGTTCATCAGAAATAAATTATTTGAAGTTATATAAAAATATATACTATAGGATTTTAATTTAGTTATTTTCCTAATTGTCAAGTGTCTTTATATCATTTGAAGGTCATTTTTAATCATTTACTTAAATATTTCATTGATTTTCTACAGTGACCCAACTCTGGCGACCATGATCAATTCTAAAAACATTTTTTTTTAATTGCTTACAACTCTGAATCTTTTGGGCAAATTTTTTTATAATGTCCCAAGTACAAAATGCCAAGACAGCAAAAACAGACCATCATTGGTCCAGTAATGTCCGTCGAGAATTGGCAGTAGTTACTGGGCTATTACTGGTGTTTAAAGCGTTCCATTGCTGGGCCAATGATGGCGCCGATAGTCAGATTTTCAAAATTTTTAAGACTGGGACAGCTCTTGGCCCTATAATGGCACATTGATGGCAAAGTTGATCAATATTTAATGGAAAAAGACAATTGCCAGTAATGTGACGCAGATCGGCTCATTAATAGCACATTAGTGGCAAACATTTTGTATCTTTGATGCCAAATTATACTTGCCAGTATTGGGGCGTAGCTTGACCCAATAACGGTACGTTATTGCAAAGTTGACCAATCTTTAATGGCAAAATTCAATTGCCAGTGATGTGATGAAGATCGGCCAATTAAAGGCACATTAATGGCATTCTAATTTGATAAAATTTTTTATGAGAATTCAATTTTAAGAAACATTCAGTTATTCAATAAATTATTTATTTTGTATTTAAATAACTGAATAAGTTTAAAAAGGATTCAAATTAAAATATTTGAAAATTTGAATTTTCTATATTTTCAACTAGCAATTTTAAAGAATACATTTTTTTAAAAAAAGAAGTTATTGACTTTTTCAAATAATTTTACAATTAAATTCGTTAATAAATGTAACAACATTTTATTCAATAAAATCTTTTCCTTTATTTTCTAAAAATTTTCAGTTTCGTTTTCAATTAAATTTTCTAATTGACAAATAGAATTTATAAAAACTTTTTCCCCTTATCTTAAATCTTTTTATTGCCAATGATGTGACCAAGATCGGTCCATTAAAGGCACATTAGTGGCACTTTAATGGAAAAAAGTTTGTGTCCTTGAAGGAAAATTATAATTGCAAGTATTGGGGAGTAGCTTGCCTCAATAACGACATAATATTGGCAAAGTTGATCAATCTTTAATGTCAAAATTTAATTGCCAGTGATGTGACGAAGATCAGCCCATTAATAGCACATTAGTGGCACTTTAATGGCAAAAATTTTGTATTGTTGATGGCAAATTATAATTGCCAGAATTGGGGCGTAGCTTGGCCCAGGAATGGCACAGTATCGGTCAGTGTAGTGTAGCTTATAAGAACCCTTTTGCTTCCTCGACTTCACGTCAGAGTTGTAGATTCGTCAGTTTGCGTTTAACTTAGGAAAATAAGCCGTATGAATATTATAAATTAATTAATTAAATAAAAAATATATTTTTTTTAATTTTGTCAACACTGGGACAGTAATGGCAGCGAATATTGTGCCATTAATGTTTGCCGAGATCTGGCTGTCGACGTCCAACCGTGGTTAAAACCACAAAAGTCGGCGCAAAGTCGGACCAATATTGTCTGCCAAGTCTTGATGCCAGCTTTGCCAATATTGGGCCGCGTTGGTTTTCGCACTTGGGGTTCATAAAAGACATTGCATTTGAGTTAGTCTTTCCAACAATATGCGCCAAATTCGTTCTACAGGGAAAGCTATGAAGAAGAGTGAAAAATATGCCCAACTCTAACAACACTCCCCTATTAAACTCGTTTTTCTCTGTGTGAAACTATTCCTTCGCAAAATACTTTTAAAAAATTCACATTTAAAAATGGGTTCTCAAAAGTTTCAAATATGTATATTGAGGATTCTTCTGAAAGGGCCCCATTTTTGTTTGGATTACTAAAAAAAATTATTATTTTTTAAAAATTTTCTTTTCATAAATAAGTTTTGAAGATGTTTAAAGATAAAAATAGAAGTTGTGGAAAACTAATTTCTAAAAATACGACCTCTATCAAAACGCATATCAAATATTAGAAAGGCCGAAACTTTTAAAATTTGCGAATTTTCATGGCTGTTAATTAAATTAAAAACGTTTTTTAACTAGGAAGAACTATAAATATAATCATTAGAAGATTAGGCAAATATAGATATATCTTCGAAGATTATAAATAAATTTTTTTTAAATTCAAACATGATAGAATATTAATAAAAAATTAATGTAAATATTTAACCTTATATTAGAGACACGTGAAAAGTAGTCCCTTTCAGAAGAATTACCCAAATATATATGTATATATATTTTTTTATGTAATATTTTATGCTTTGTGAGGAACTTTATATTATATAAATTTTATGCATACCTTATCCATAACGCGCATTACGATTATATATAATTGACAAATTTTTTTGACATTTGGACACACCTAATTTACCAAAAATAACAATTTGTTAAAATTATTCAATATTATTTACGGTATCATATAGTATCTCCAATCTTTATAAATTATCCATTTTAGAGTATTTTTTGCAATCCACAAGAAAAATTTGATTTTACAAACACTTTTTTGTAAATACACAGTAAAACGTTTTACTAAAAATATAATTGAACTGATTTTTATTTTAGCCTTCAATTAAAGCAGTGCCTAAAAATAATTTACATAACTACAAAAAGAAAGTTTCCCGTACCCGACCCAGTTGTGCTTAAGCCTAAAGCAGATAACGTCAAACTATTTTACCGACAGTAGCCAAGTTTCAGTCACTAGACGGAACTTGTTTTAAGGTTTCCACTGCATTTAAGTAAATTGTTTTTCTGTGTACCCCAATTTCATTATTTAAAAAATATATAGTTAATGATAGAACGTCCAAGGGTCTAACCTGCCGGAAGGGTCTTCCGGCAGGACGCATTTCCGCACGTTTAGCGGTCCTGCCGGCAGTACGGCACCATTGGCAACCATCCTGCCAGAAGGATGCAATTTATTTTTCTAAGAATATATCTTAATTTTACTTATCGTTATATTTTTTAAATATATATTTTACAAAAAAGGTAATTAGGCAATTAGGTTAAAAAATAAATTTTTTTTAGTTACTACAAACATTTTGCTTCTTTTATTTTATTTAATAGATTAATATAGAATATTGCTATTTCCAGCGTAATGCGTCGGACAGTTGAAAAAGACTCAGGCGCGAGTCCCTTCGAAATTGCTCTATAAAATGAATATGGAAGCAGATAAATACAAAAACGAAAATATCGTTGGAAAGGTAATAAAACAAGCTTTCCAATGATGTAAATATCAAGTTTTTAAATTTATATGCCCAGGCTTGGTAGTCTTTTAAACAAAGCGAAAAGCGTCCTGCCGGCAGGACCGGGCTTCGTCGTTCTGTGATTAAAAATTATGTGAATTTTTGGAAAATTTAACTTCTTTAAATTACCCAGCCTTTAGTTTTTAACTTACAAGCTCGATATTTATATGCGCTGAAAGCTTGTTTCATCACCTTTTCAACGGTATATATTATTTTTTATTTATCTGGTTCGAAATTAGTTTTATTTAGCGATTTCGGAGGGACTCACCTGAATCTTTTTTATCCTGACAGAAGAACGTTGGACGTTCTATAATTAAGACAATAATCATAATAATATTGAATATATATTTCTTTAACTTTTGTATTTTCAATCATTTGTCTCGAATAAAACATTAACGTCGATGATATACTTCTTTTTATGGGGCTTTTTATGTAATTAGATATTAAATAGACAATTTATTTTAGATGATTAAAATTTTTTCATAGTTTCAAATTGCTTTATTTTAAAACACAGAATAAGTGAGTATTCATTTAAAATAAGTGAAATTTAACTTATTCCGATTTAGAGAGTATGATGCCTAAAACTGTTATGTTTAAACAATACTAATATATCACAAAAAATTTGATAGAGCGTTACATTGTTAATTTATTTATATAAAATATTTAAGCTGGATATTATAAGCGTAATACAATTCATTAGTAAACTTGAACAGAGTATATATTTTTCGCGGAAATATCATAAAATTTATTATGGAAACTTCATGAGGACTAATTTGGCTGCAGTTCTAATGAAGCCCTTAATAAAACAAACTAGATTTAAAACGTTAAATATTCAAGTCCATTAAAAACAAATTTAATTATTGAAATCGACATGTAAAAAATTCTGGGACTTTAAATCACGTAAAATATGACTAATTTTTAGAGAAGGATAGATAGAACCCTGCAGTTTGCAAAACAAACAGACGTAATTTTATACATTCAGATTTTTTTGTTTAATGTCAATTAAAAACATTAACAAAAATTAAACAATATTGGTTTATCAACAGTGAGCGTTCTTCATAAATACATCGACATTTAAATAATCTGATAAGTATTAATACAAAAATTAACGAAATATTTAATCATTCGTGTAATAAGATTATGATTAAAGAATTTAAATGGATTGTATATCGCATTATGAAAATAATTAATTTGTTAAACAATTCATTCATCTAAAACAAAAATAATAAAATGTGTTTGTAACAATGTAATCGAAATTTACGTCAAATGTGCCATCCATATATAATTCATTGGCATTTTCATTGAGATACTTTAAAAGAAGCGGCGTAGAAAAAATTAGTGCTGTTTTTCCATCACATTCCACTGACCCTTGAAAAAAATTAGTGAAACTCAATAATGATAATATTATCAAGCCCATTTCTTGTAAAGAATTTGGCTGTTTAAAGCCTTGTTTTCTTCGCACTCTCAACATCATGCGTTTCATACTGGACCACGTTAATGTAACGGTCATATCATTTTCAGCAAAACTGTTTTAATTCAATTTTATTAATTTAGAATTTTTATTATTTTGTTACTTAATCTATTTGTAGGGAAGGATGGAGCAAGGATAGTTAGTGGCTATATTGCTTAAACGGCTTGTTCAAATTAGCGCGCCATTCATGATATTTTCGCATCTTAATATCAAAAGATGATAGTAAAAATAGGAAGTCAATCTGCTACCATTTACGAAGTTAGGAGTTTATTTTTGAAAAAAGTCTGTTTTTAAAAAAAGGCAACAGAATATTTGTCACGTTTTATCAAACTGTTTTCTTTATAAGTGCTTGCGAATATTTATTTACGTAAGTGTTTTCCGGAGTGGAATTTCTTGCTGAACACGAATATCGTATTTATTTTCAATTATATTCACAAATTTAATTGAAAATTTCACAAAAAATAAGAAAAATTGAAAGAAAATTAAGCAATTGGTTTATAATATTTTGAGGAAGCGAAATGGTCATGAAATGAACAACTTGTTTTAATTGTATCTCGTAGGGATTTGAGTCTACAGTAAAATAATGTACAACAAAATTATAGTCAAATAACCGGGCATTCCAAAAACACTTTTCGTTTGCAGATACATATTCAAGTTCGGTCGCTAGATCTGAAAATCTCTTTCCTAACTATTCTTGCCCCATCCTCCCCTATATTGTTTTTAGTGTAAAATATAAAAAATATTTGCGACAAAAAAATTATTGTTGAATTCCCCATTAACTTACTCTCTTACAACTTTGTCGTAAATTTCTTTACAAGACATTGTAATGTTTTTGCAATATTTTAGCATTTTTTTCTTTGCTTTCTCATTTACCTCACTGTTAGTATTCTTTGTGCAACAGTGAGGTTTTGTAACTTCCGGTTTACCTCGTATCCTTTCCAACTGACCCTTGCAAAGAAATATTGGTGTTGTCCTGTAGCAACATCTGCTCATAGTGATTTAGATAAACATGTATATTTTTATTTTATAACATTTTAAGCAATTAAAAATTTAATGATTTTAAAATAAGTATATTGTAGCCTATATTCGAAAATTATACTACATTAATTATTAAAAATTAGTTAAATATTATTTATTCAAATGAGTATTTACTTCTAATATACGCGATCAGATTTATATTTTAGAAGTAAGATCACATATTAACATGTGGAAACCGCCACATTAAATTAAAACATTTTACTAACATCACACTTGATACTGAGGCATAGAATGATATCATAAAAAAACGAAAAAGACATTTTATGTCCCAGTACTTACTGTGCTAATTTTTAAAATAAATTAACAAAAAACGGAGCGAGGCAGCCAAGACGGCAGATTTTGATTTGCGAGGCAGTTATTTAAATAGGTTTTTTCAATTTTAATATCGCGTTAGAAAGCTTGTCTTATTGGCTAAAAAATCACCATAGAACATTTTGACGTAGGTTGCACTTAAAAATTTCTACAGCCCTCTTCCCAAAGGACCACATTTTGTCATATTTAAAAAAACGTGGGGTGAGGCGGCCAACTATTTTAATAGTTAGAAAAACATAACTTAAAGTTAAAATTAGTGAAACATATAAAGGTAGTTGCCCTTAACTTACTTTTATTTTGTTAGTAAACTTCAAAACTTTACATTTAAATAATATTATAATAATAACATTAATTAAATTCAATTTAACATTTTAAGGAAATATAAATTTGTTATTCTAAAAGAATGGTTTATAAAATTTAATGTTAAGATCAAAATGTATTGCAGTAGGAAAAAAAGAAAAAACATTTAGAAAAACCTATAAAATCAACACAAAAAGACGAAAAATTTAGTGTTGGCTGCCTAATCCCACGAGGGCTTTTTTAAGAAAACACCCACAAAACCCGTAATATTAAAAATATCGCAATTCTATTAACACCATCGTCTTCAGAACTAAATTCTGTATTAAAAATCACTTAGATGAATTTTATTCGCGTAACTCTATTAACTAAAATCACCAAAATAACTCTTGGAAAAGTTACATCGAAAAAGTCTGTTTTCATATATGATACTGTCATTGCTAAAATGTTGCAGCAATAATACCCATCTATTAGCAACGAAAATAAAATACCATAAGCAATATACATTATCAATAGCGCACGATTTGAAAAAATTTTGCAGAAGTAAGAAGCAATTGTCTGCCTCACCCCGTTAGCTGCATCGCACCGTTCTCCTCTATATATAATAATATCATAAACTAAGATATTTGCATATAGATATTTATAATAATAAAAATTTAATATTCTAACCTATAGATTTCACTTTTGGTACAACTTTCATCTCTTCTATATTTATACCCATCGTAATAAAAAAATCCCATGTTCTGCAAAACCGAATTGAAATATTGAATATTTTTTTTCATTAGTAACAAAAATGTAATTAAAAGTATTTAAATAATCTCTTCACTACATTTTATATACAAATATATTAAAGTTTTAAACATAATATTAAAAATAGTTAATTTTAATGTAACGAAAAAATGTTCTTTTACCAGTTTTTTACAAATCATCAGTTTAAGAACTCACTGCTAAAGAAGAAATTAAATTATAGTCTTTCATAAAAATTAAGTGTAATATATTCTGCATAGTAACAAGTTTGTAACCTCCTGATACGCACTATACTTTCATCCTCAAGTTATTATAATTTTAGCTCATCTTGCATGGATAAAAAAATCTAGATTTATAATAGTCACGCTTCAAAATTATGAAAACGTATCGAAAAAGCGTAGACGCATTGTTTGAAAATGTTTTTCCCCTCATACATCACTCACGCTTTACATGCAAAAACAAAATTTAGATAGCGATTATCTCTGGTTCTGTGTAAATAAAATTTTTGAAATTTTCCAAATAATTCAACAATAGTTATAAGAACGTATAATGTAAATCATTCTTCAGGAAATAATATCTATATTCACTACAAATTATTCTGCAACGACAAAAGAACTCATTGTCTAGCAATAGTATTCTCTTCTTCTAAGTGTTGCAGTGTAGTCAAATATAATAATATAATCTTTTATGATGCAAATTTTTGCATACAGGAAATGAACAAGATTTAAATTATGGTTTTAAAGTAAATACTATAAATATAGTAACAATTAATCATTTGATTTAAATGTGTCATTCGTAATCTACATTTTAATAACACTAGTTTAATGCCAATTTCAAAAAAAACAAATGTGTTTTTAAAGTTACGTTAAATCAATAAAATTTTCCTCTTCTTAATGTTGTGGTGTACACAAATATAATAATATAACTTTTATAATGCAAATTTTTTCATATAAAAAATGAACAAGATTTAAATTATAGTTATAAATTAAATACTATATATATAGTAACAATTAATCATTTAATTTAAATGTTTCATTCGTAATCTACATTCTAAAAACTATAGTTTAATGTCAACTTTAGAATAAAAAAGAAATGCGTTTTAAAAGTTTCAGTAAATGAATAATAATAGTTGTTCTTGTTTCATGGAAGTTTATAAAAATATTGAATTGCAAATAAATTACATGCATTTGGTTCAAATTAGATCCGTGAAAAAAGGAACTCATCGTTTGCAATGGTATTCTCTTTTCTCTATGTGCAATGCAACCAGTACAAAAATTTACTTGCAAACTGCAATATTTTTATTAATTTAAAATTTGCTCAACAAAAAAAATAAAATCTATAAATACTACAAATTATTCTGCAACGAAAAAGGGACTCATTGTCTAACAATGGTATTCTCTTCTTCTAAGTGTTGCAGTGTAGTCAAATATAATAATATAATCTTTTATGATGCAAATTTTTACATACAGAAAATGAATAAGATTTAAATTATGGTATTTAAATTAAATACTATAAATATAGTAACAATTAATCATTTAATTTAAATGTTTATTCGTAATCTACATTCTAAAAACTATAGTTTAATCTCAACTTTAGAATAAAAAAGAAATGCGTTTTTAAAGTTTCAGTAAATGAATTATAATCGTCGTTCTTGTTTCATGAAAGTTTACAAAAATATTGAATTGCAAATAAATTACATGCATTTGGTTCAAATTAGATCCGTGAAAAAAGGAACTCATCGTTTGCAATGGTATTCTCTTTTTTCTATGTGCAATGCAACCAGTACAAAAATTTACTTGCAAACTGCAATATTTTTATTAATTTAAAATTTGCTCAACAAAAAAAATAAAATCTATAAATACTACAAATTATTCTGCAACGAAAAAGGGACTCATTGTCTAACAATGGTATTCTCTTCTTCTAAGTGTTGCAGTGTAGTCAAATATAATAATATAATCTTTTATGATGCAAATTTTTACATACAGAAAATGAATAAGATTTAAATTATGGTATTTAAATTAAATACTATAAATATAGTAACAATTAATCATTTAATTTAAATGTTTCATTCGTAATCTACATTCTAAAAACTATAGTTTAATCTCAACTTTAGAATAAAAAAGAAATGCGTTTTTAAAGTTTCAGTAAATGAATTATAATCGTCGTTCTTGTTTCATGGAAGTTTATAAAAATATTGAATTGCAAATAAATTACATGCATTTGGTTCAAATTAGATCCGTGAAAAAAGGAACTCATCGTTTGCAATGGTATTCTCTTTTCTCTATGTGCAATGCAACCAGTACAAAAATTTACTTGCAAACTGCAATATTTTTATTAATTTAAAATTTGCTCAACAAAAAAAATAAAATCTATAAATACTACAAATTATTCTGCAACGAAAAAGGAACTCATTGTCTAACAATGGTATTCTCTTCTTCTAAGTGTTGCAGTGTAGTCAAATATAATAATATAATCTTTTATGATGCAAATTTTTACATACAGAAAATGAATAAGATTTAAATTATGGTATTTAAATTAAATACTATAAATATAGTAACAATTAATCATTTAATTTAAATGTTTCATTCGTAATCTACATTCTAAAAACTATAGTTTAATCTCAACTTTAGAATAAAAAAGAAATGCGTTTTTAAAGTTTCAGTAAATGAATTATAATCGTCGTTCTTGTTTCATGGAAGTTTATAAAAATATTGAATTGCAAATAAATTACATGCATTTGGTTCAAATTAGATCCGTGAAAAAAGGAACTCATCGTTTGCAATGGTATTCTCTTTTCTCTATGTGCAATGCAACCAGTACAAAAATTTACTTGCAAACTGCAATATTTTTATTAATTTAAAATTTGCTCAACAAAAAAAATAAAATCTATAAATACTACAAATTATTCTGCAACGAAAAAGGAACTCATTGTCTAACAATGGTATTCTCTTCTTCTAAGTGTTGCAGTGTAGTCAAATATAATAATATAATCTTTTATGATGCAAATTTTTACATACAGAAAATGAACAAGATTTAAATTATGGTTTTAAATTAAATACTATAAATATAGTAACAATTAATCATTTAATTTAAATGTTTCATTCGTAATCTACATTCTAAAAACTATAGTTTAATCTCAACTTTAGAATAAAAAAGAAATGCGTTTTTAAAGTTTCAGTAAATGAATAATAATAGTTGTTCTTGTTTCATGGAAGTTTATAAAAATATTGAATTGCAAATAAATTACATGCATTTGGTTCAAATTAGATCCGTGAAAAAAGGAACTCATCGTTTGCAATGGTATTCTCTTTTCTCTATGTGCAATGCAACCAGTACAAAAATTTACTTGCAAACTGCAATATTTTTATTAATTTAAAATTTGCTCAACAAAAAAAATAAAATCTATAAATACTACAAATTATTCTGCAACGAAAAAGGAACTCATTGTCTAACAATGGTATTCTCTTCTTCTAAGTGTTGCAGTGTAGTCAAATATAATAATATAATCTTTTATGATGCAAATTTTTACATACAGAAAATGAACAAGATTTAAATTATGGTATTTAAATTAAATACTATAAATATAGTAACAATTAATCATTTAATTTAAATGTTTCATTCGTAATCTACATTCTAAAAACTATAGTTTAATGTCAACTTTAGAATAAAAAAGAAATGCGTTTTAAAAGTTTCAGTAAATGAATAATAATAGTTGTTCTTGTTTCATGGAAGTTTATAAAAATATTGAATTGCAAATAAATTACATGCATTTGGTTCAAATTAGATCCGTGAAAAAAGGAACTCATCGTTTGCAATGGTATTCTCTTTTCTCTATGTGCAATGCAACCAGTACAAAAATTTACTTGCAAAATGCAATATTTTTATTAATTTAAAATTTGCTCAACAAAAAAAATAAAATCTATAAATACTACAAATTATTCTGCAACGAAAAAGGGACTCATTGTCTAACAATGGTATTCTCTTCTTCTAAGTGTTGCAGTGTAGTCAAATATAATAATATAATCTTTTATGATGCAAATTTTTACATACAGAAAATGAATAAGATTTAAATTATGGTATTTAAATTAAATACTATAAATATAGTAACAATTAATCATTTAATTTAAATGTTTCATTCGTAATCTACATTCTAAAAACTATAGTTTAATCTCAACTTTAGAATAAAAAAGAAATGCGTTTTTAAAGTTTCAGTAAATGAGTTATAATCGTCGTTCTTGTTTCATGGAAGTTTATAAAAATATTGAATTGCAAATAAATTACATGCATTTGGTTCAAATTAGATCCGTGAAAAAAGGAACTCATCGTTTGCAATGGTATTCTCTTTTCTCTATGTGCAATGCAACCAGTACAAAAATTTACTTGCAAACTGCAATATTTTTATTAATTTAAAATTTGCTCAACAAAAAAAATAAAATCTATAAATACTACAAATTATTCTGCAACGAAAAAGGAACTCATTGTCTAACAATGGTATTCTCTTCTTCTAAGTGTTGCAGTGTAGTCAAATATAATAATATAATCTTTTATGATGCAAATTTTTACATACAGAAAATGAATAAGATTTAAATTATGGTATTTAAATTAAATACTATAAATATAGTAACAATTAATCATTTAATTTAAATGTTTCATTCGTAATCTACATTCTAAAAACTATAGTTTAATCTCAACTTTAGAATAAAAAAGAAATGCGTTTTTAAAGTTTCAGTAAATGAATTATAATCGTCGTTCTTGTTTCATGGAAGTTTATAAAAATATTGAATTGCAAATAAATTACATGCATTTGGTTCAAATTAGATCCGTGAAAAAAGGAACTCATCGTTTGCAATGGTATTCTCTTTTCTCTATGTGCAATGCAACCAGTACAAAAATTTACTTGCAAACTGCAATATTTTTATTAATTTAAAATTTGCTCAACAAAAAAAATAAAATCTATAAATACTACAAATTATTCTGCAACGAAAAAGGAACTCATTGTCTAACAATGGTATTCTCTTCTTCTAAGTGTTGCAGTGTAGTCAAATATAATAATATAATCTTTTATGATGCAAATTTTTACATACAGAAAATGAACAAGATTTAAATTATGCTATTTAAATTAAATACTATAAATATAGTAACAATTAATCATTTAATTTAAATGTTTCATTCGTAATCTACATTCTAAAAACTATAGTTTAATGTCAACTTTAGAATAAAAAAGAAATGCGTTTTAAAAGTTTCAGTAAATGAATAATAATAGTTGTTCTTGTTTCATGGAAGTTTATAAAAATATTGAATTGCAAATAAATTACATGCATTTGGTTCAAATTAGATCCGTGAAAAAAGGAACTCATCGTTTGCAATGGTATTCTCTTTTCTCTATGTGCAATGCAACCAGTACAAAAATTTACTTGCAAAATGCAATATTTTTATTAATTTAAAATTTGCTCAACAAAAAAAATAAAATCTATAAATACTACAAATTATTCTACAACGAAAAAGGAACTCATTGTCTAACAATGGTATTCTCTTCTTCTAAGTGTTGCAGTGTAGTCAAATATAATAATATAATCTTTTATGATGCAAATTTTTACATACAGAAAATGAACAAGATTTAAATTATGGTTTTAAATTAAATACTATAAATATAGTAACAATTAATCATTTAATTTAAATGTTTCATTCGTAATCTACATTCTAAAAACTATAGTTTAATCTCAACTTTAGAATAAAAAAGAAATGCGTTTTTAAAGTTTCAGTAAATGAATAATAATAGTTGTTCTTGTTTCATGGAAGTTTATAAAAATATTGAATTGCAAATAAATTACATGCATTTGGTTCAAATTAGATCCGTGAAAAAAGGAACTCATCGTTTGCAATGGTATTCTCTTTTCTCTATGTGCAATGCAACCAGTACAAAAATTTACTTGCAAACTGCAATATTTTTATTAACTTACAATTTGCTCAACAAAAGAAATAAAATCTATAAATACTACAAATTATTCTGCAACGAAAAAGGAACTCATTGTCTAACAATGGTATTCTCTTCTTCTAAGTGTTGCAGTGTAGTCAAATATAATAATATAATCTTTTATGATGCAAATTTTTACATACAGAAAATGAACAAGATTTAAATTATGGTTTTAAATTAAATACTATAAATATAGTAACAATTAATCATTTGATTTAAATGTGTCATTCGTAATCTACATTCTAAAAACTATAGTTTAATGTCAACTTCAGAATAAAAAAGAAATGGGTTTTTAATGTTTCAGTAAATGATCTAAGTAATTTTCTACGTTATGAAAGGATCATTAATGAATTCAGCATTTTCATAATCACCATAAGTTATTAATTTTAATTTGATAAAAAAGAGTTTCTTTTAAATTATATTTAGAACTCTCATTGTTTAATATTTATATACAACGGACACGAAAAGATTTTTACTTTTTTCTCTAAATCTAAATCAGTAGAATTCCATTCAAAATCAGTCACTCTATTCTCGCAATTTAAATCAGTGGAATTGCACATTCTGAAAATCAGTTAAAAATTACTTAAATGTCTGTAATTTTTACTGATTCGCCAAATAAAAAACTCCTAAAAATTTTACACATGTTAAAAATTTGATTTATTTTATAATTGATTAATTAATCATTGAGAATGTCTGAAATTTCAATAATTTTAAACTGATTATTAGTGAAATTTCGTTATTCAAATCGCAAAATAGAGTCTACTTCACTAATTAATTTTAAAAAAAGTAATTTTAAAAATCATAATGATCAAATAATACTAAACTTCCAATTAATTCAAAATATAGTTGTGTGTCGTTTCATAAAAGTATTTCTTGAAAATTGGGTTCTATTTTTTAATTCATGAATATTTTTTTATTCTTAACTGGAGCAGAATATCTCTTTATCACTCTAAGAGCACGAAGACGGGACAATAATTTTGAATTTCAATCGTTTCGTAATAATTCTTTCTTGAAAATAGTTTTCGAAATCCTAATTCATTAATACTTCTTTATTCTTTACAACAAGTAGAATTCCTCTTCTTGAATCTGAATGCGCGAAGACACGAAAAGTATTTAAAATTTCGTTTCAAAATCGTTTCGAAATTATTTTTTCTTGAAAATTGTGTTTCGTATCCTAATTCTTGAAAATTCCTTTTTTCTTTACAGCAAGTAGAATTTCTCTTCTCGAATCTGAAAGCGCGAAGACGCGAAAAGTATTTAAAATTTCGTTTCAAAGTCGTTTCGAAATAATTCTTTCTTGCAAATTGTGTTTCGTATCCTATTTCATGAATATTTCTTTTTTCTTTACAGCAAGCAGAATTTCTCTTCTCAAATCAAAAAGTGCGAAGACACGAAAAGTATTTAATATTTCGATTCAAGATCGTTTCGAAAAATTCTTTCTTGAAAATTGTGTTTTGCATCCTATTTCTTGAATATTTCTTTATTCTTATTATCATGTAGAATTTATTTTTTCGAATCTGAAAGCGCGAAGACGCGAAAAGTATTTAAAATTTTGTTTTAAAATCGATTCGAAATAATTCATACTTGAAAATTGTGTTTCGTATCCTAATTTTTGAATATTTCTTGTTTCTTTACAGCAAGTAGAATTTCTCATCTTGAATCTGAAAGGGCGAAGACGCGAAAAGTATTTAAAATTTCGTTTTAAAGTCGTTTCGAAATAATTCTTTCTTGAAAATTGTGTTTCGTTTCCTATTTCTAGAATATTTCATTATTTTCATTATCAAGTAGAATTTCTCTTCTCAAATCTGAAAGCGCGAAGACGCGAAAAGTATTTAAAATTTCGTTTTAAAATCGTTTCAAAATAATTCTTTCTTGCAAATTGTGTTTCGTATCCTATTTCATGAATATTTCTTTTTTCTTTACAGCAAGTAGAATTTCTCTTCTCGAATCTGAAAGCGCGAAGACGCGAAAAGTATTTAAAATTTCGTTTCAAAGTCGTTTCGAAATAATTCTTTCTTGCAAATTGTGTTTCGTATCCTATTTCATGAATATTTCTTTTTTCTTTACAGCAAGCAGAATTTCTCTTCTCAAATCAAAAAGTGCGAAGACACGAAAAGTATTTAATATTTCGATTCAAGATCGTTTCGAAAAATTCTTTCTTGAAAATTGTGTTTTGTATCCTATGTCTTGAATATTTCTTTATTCTAATTATCATGTAGAATTTATATTTTCGAATCTGAAAGCGCGAAGACGCGAAAAGTACTTAATATTTTGTTTTAAAATGGATTCGAAATAATTCTTTCTTGAAAATTGTGTTTCGTATCCTATTTCTTGAATATTTCTTTATTCTTATTATCATGTAGAATTTATATTTTCGAATCTGAAAGCGCGAAGACGCGAAAAGTATTTAAAATTTTGTTTTAAAATCGATTCGAAATAATTCATTCTTGAAAATTGTGTTTCGTATCCTATTTCTGGAATATTTCTTTATTCTTAACAGCAAGTAGAATTTCTCTTCTTGAATCTGAAAGGGCGAAGACGCGAAAAGTATTTAAAATTTCGATTCAAAGTCGTTTCGAAATAATTCTTTCTAGAAAATTGTGTTTCGTATCCTATTTCTAGAATATTTCTTTATTCTTATTATCATGTAGATTTTATATTTTCGAATCTGAAAGCGCGAAGACTCAAAAGTATTTAAAATTTTGTTTTAAAATCAATTCGAAATAATTCATTTTTGAAAATTGTGTTTCGTATCCTAATTCTTGAATATTTCTTGTTTCTTTACAGCAAGTAGAATTTCTCTTCTCAAATCAAAAAGTGCGAAGACACGAAAAGTATTTAATATTTCGATTCAAGATCGTTTCGAAAAATTCTTTCTTGAAAATTGTGTTTTGCATCCTATTTCTTGAATATTTCTTTATTCTTATTATCATGTAGAATTTATTTTTTCGAATCTGAAAGCGCGAAGACGCGAAAAGTATTTAAAATTTTGTTTTAAAATCGATTCGAAATAATTCATACTTGAAAATTGTGTTTCGTATCCTAATTCTTGAATATTTCTTGTTTCTTTATAGCAAGTAGAATTTCTCATCTTGAATCTGAAAGGGCGAAGACGCGAAAAGTATTTAAAATTTCGTTTTAAAGTCGTTTCGAAATAATTCTTTCTTGAAAATTGTGTTTCGTTTCCTATTTCTAGAATATTTCATTATTTTCATTATCAAGTAGAATTTCTCTTCTCAAATCTGAAAGCGCGAAGACGCGAAAAGTATTTAAAATTTCGTTTTAAAATCGTTTCAAAATAATTCTTTCTTGCAAATTGTGTTTCGTATCCTATTTCATGAATATTTCTTTTTTCTTTACAGCAAGTAGAATTTCTCTTCTCGAATCTGAAAGCGCGAAGACGCGAAAAGTATTTAAAATTTCGTTTCAAAGTCGTTTCGAAATAATTCTTTCTTGCAAATTGTGTTTCGTATCCTATTTCATGAATATTTCTTTTTTCTTTACAGCAAGCAGAATTTCTCTTCTCAAATCAAAAAGTGCGAAGACACGAAAAGTATTTAATATTTCGATTCAAGATCGTTTCGAAAAATTCTTTCTTGAAAATTGTGTTTTGTATCCTATGTCTTGAATATTTCTTTATTCTAATTATCATGTAGAATTTATATTTTCGAATCTGAAAGCGCGAAGACGCGAAAAGTACTTAATATTTTGTTTTAAAATGGATTCGAAATAATTCTTTCTTGAAAATTGTGTTTCGTATCCTATTTCTTGTATATTTCTTTATTCTTATTATCATGTAGAATTTATATTTTCGAATCTGAAAGCGCGAAGACGCGAAAAGTATTTAAAATTTTGTTTTAAAATCGATTCGAAATAATTCATTCTTGAAAATTGTGTTTCGTATCCTATTTCTGGAATATTTCTTTATTCTTAACAGCAAGTAGAATTTCTCTTCTTGAATCTGAAAGGGCGAAGACGCGAAAAGTATTTAAAATTTCGATTCAAAGTCGTTTCGAATTAATTCTTTCTAGAAAATTGTGTTTCGTATCCTATTTCTAGAATATTTCTTTATTCTTATTATCATGTAGATTTTATATTTTCGAATCTGAAAGCGCGAAGACTCGAAAAGTATTTAAAATTTTGTTTTAAAATCAATTCGAAATAATTCATTTTTGAAAATTGTGTTTCGTATCCTAATTCTTGAATATTTCTTGTTTCTTTACAGCAAGTAGCATTTCTCTTCTCAAATCAAAAAGTGCGAAGACGCGAAAAGTATTTAAAATTTCGATTCAAGATCGTTTCGAAAAAATTCTTTCTTGAAAATTGTGTTTCCTATCCTATTTCTTGAATATTTTTTTATTCTTATTATCATGTAGAATTTATATTTTCGAATCTGAAAGCGCGAAGACGCGAAAAGTATTTAAAATTTTGTTTTAAAATCGATTCGAAATAATTCTTTCTTGAAAGTTGTGTTTCGTATCCTAATTCTTGAATATTTCTTGTTTCTTTACAGCAAGTAGAATTTTTCTTCTTGAATCTGAAAGGGCGAAGACGCGAAAAGTATTTAAAATTTCGATTCAAAGTCGTTTCGAAATAATTCTTTCTAGAAAATTGTGTTTCGTATCCTATTTCTAGAATATTTCATTATTTTCATTATCAAGTAGAATTTCTCTTCTCAAATCTGAAAGCGCGAAGACGTGAAAAGTATTTCAAATTTCGATTCAAAATCGTTTCGAAAAAATTCTTTCTTGAAAATTGTGTTTCCTATCCTATTTCTTGAATATTTTTTTATTCTTATTATCATGTAGAATTTATATTTTCGAATCTGAAAGCGCGAAGACGCGAAAAGTATTTAAAATTTTGTTTTAAAATCAATTCGAAATAATTCATTTTTGAAAATTGTGTTTCGTATCCTAATTCTTGAATATTTCTTGTTTCTTTACAGCAAGTAGAATTTCTCTTCTTGAATCTGAAAGGGCGAAGACGCGAAAAGTATTTAAAATTTCGATTCAAAGTCGTTTCGAAATAATTCTTTCTCGAAAATTGTGTTTCGTATCCTATTTCTAGAATATTTCTTTATTCTTATTATCATGTAGATTTTATATTTTCGAATCTGAAAGCGCGAAGACGCGAAAAGTATTTAAAATTTCGAATCAAGATCGTTTCGAAAAATTCTTTCTTGAAAATTGGGTTTCGTATTCTATTTCATGAATATTTCTTTATTCTTATTATCATGTAGAATTTATATTTCCGAATCTGAAAGCGCGAAGACGTGAAAATTATTTAAAATTTTGTTTTAAAATCAATTCGAAATAATTCATTTTTGAAAATTGTGTTTCGTATCCTGATTCTTGAATATTTCTTGTTTCTTTACAGCAAGTAGAATTTCTCTTCTCAAATCTGAAAGCGCGAAGACGTAAAAAGTATTTCAAATTTCGATTCAAAATCGTTTCGAAAAAATTCTTTCTTGAAAATTGTGTTTCGTATCCTATTTCTTGAATATTTCTTTATTCTTATTATCATGTAGAATTTATATTTTCGAATCTGAAAGCGCGAAGACGCGAAAAGTATTTAAAATTTTGTTTTAAAATCGATTCGAAATAATTCATTCATGAAAATTGTGTTTTGTATCCTATTTCTGGAATATTTCTTTATTCTTAACAGCAAGTAGAATTTCTCTTCTTGAATCTGAAAGCGCGAAGACGCGAAAAGTATTTAAAATTTCGTTTTAAAGTCGGTTCGAAATAATTCTTTCTTGAAAATTGTGTTTCGTATCCTATTTCTAGAATATTTCATTATTTTCATTATCAAGTAGAATTTCTCTTCTCAAATCTGAAAGCGCGAAGACGTTAAAAGTATTTCAAATTTTGTTTTAAAATCAATTCGAAATAATTCATTTTTGAAAATTGTGTTTCGTATCCTATTTCTTGAATATTTCTTTATTCTAATTATCATGTAGAATTTATATTTTCGAATCTGAAGCGCGAAGACGCGAAAAGTACTTAATATTTTGTTTTAAAATGGATTCGAAAAAATTCTTTCTTGAAAATTGTGTTTCCTATCCTATTTCTTGAATATTTTTTTATTCTTATTATCATGTAGAATTTATATTTTCGAATCTGAAAGCGCGAAGACTCGAAAAGTATTTAAAATTTTGTTTTAAAATCAATTCGAAATAATTCATTTTTGAAAATTGTGTTTCGTATCCTAATTCTTGAATATTTCTTGTTTCTTTACAGCAAGTAGAATTTCTCTTCTCAAATCAAAAAGTGCGAAGACGCGAAAAGTATTTAAAATTTCGATTCAAGATCGTTTCGAAATAATTCTTTCTTGCAAATTGTGTTTCGTATCCTATTTCTTGAATATTTCTTGTTTCTTTACAGCAAGTAGAATTTCTCTTCTCAAATCAAAAAGTGCGAAGACGCGAAAAGTATTTAAAATTTCGATTCAAGATCGTTTCGAAAAATTCTTTCTTGAAAATTGTGTTTCCTATCCTATTTCTTGAATATTTTTTTATTCTTATTATCATGTAGAATTTATATTTTCGAATCTGAAAGCGCGAAGACGCGAAAACTATTTCAAATTTTGTTTTAAAATCAATTCGAAATAATTCATTTTTGAAAATTGTGTTTCGTATCCTAATTCTTGAATATTTTTTGTTTCTTTACAGCAAGTAGAATTTCTCTTCTTAAATCTGAAAGCGCGAAGACGCGAAAAGTACTTAAAATTTTGTTTTAAAATCGATTCGAAATAATTCTTTCTTGAAAGTTGTGTTTCGTATCCTAATTCTTGAATATTTCTTGTTTCTTTACAGCAAGTAGAATTTTTCTTCTTGAATCTGAAAGGGCGAAGACGCGAAAAGTATTTAAAATTTCGATTCAAAGTCGTTTCGAAATAATTCTTTCTAGAAAATTGTGTTTCGTATCCTATTTCTAGAATATTTCTTTATTCTTATTATCATGTAGATTTTATATTTTCGAATCTGAAAGCGCGAAGACGCGAAAAGTATTTAAAATTTCGATTTAAAATCGATTCGAAATAATTCATTCTTGAAAATTGTGTTTCGTATCCTATTTCTTGAATATTTCTTTATTCTTATTATCATGTAGAATTTATATTTTCGAATCTGAAAGCGCGAAGACGCGAAAAGTATTTAAAATTTCGTTTCAAAGTCGTTTCGAAAAAATTTTTTCTTGTAAATTGTGTTTCGTATCCTATTTCTAGAATATTTCATTATTTTCATTATCAAGTAGAATTTCTCTTCTCAAATCTGAAAGCGCGAAGACGTGAAAAGTATTTCAAATTTCGATTCAAAATCGTTTCGAAAAAATTCTTTCTTGAAAATTGTGTTTCCTATCCTATTTCTTGAATATTTTTTTATTCTTATTATCATGTAGAATTTATATTTTCGAATCTGAAAGCGCGAAGACGCGAAAAGTATTTAAAATTTTGTTTTAAAATCAATTCGAAATAATTCATTTTTGAAAATTGTGTTTCGTATCCTAATTCTTGAATATTTCTTGTTTCTTTACAGCAAGTAGAATTTCTCTTCTTGAATCTGAAAGGGCGAAGACGCGAAAAGTATTTAAAATTTCGATTCAAAGTCGTTTCGAAATAATTCTTTCTCGAAAATTGTGTTTCGTATCCTATTTCTAGAATATTTCTTTACTCTTATTATCATGTAGATTTTATATTTTCGAATCTGAAAGCGCGAAGACGCGAAAAGTATTTAAAATTTCGATTCAAGATCGTTTCGAAAAATTCTTTCTTGAAAATTGGGTTTCGTATTCTATTTCTTGAATATTTCTTTATTCTTATTATCATGTAGAATTTATATTTTCGAATCTGAAAGCGCGAAGACGTGAAAATTATTTAAAATTTTGTTTTAAAATCAATTCGAAATAATTCATTTTTGAAAATTGTGTTTCGTATCCTAATTCTTGAATATTTCTTGTTTCTTTACTGCAAGTAGAATTTCTCTTCTCAAATCAAAAAGTGCGAAGACGCGAAAAGTATTTAAAATTTCGATTCAAGATCGTTTCGAAAAATTCTTTCTTGAAAATTGGGTTTCGTATTCTATTTCTTGAATATTTTTTTATTCTTATTATCATGTAGAATTTATATTTTCGAATCTGAAAGCGCGAAGACGCGAAAAGTATTTAAAATTTTGTTTTAAAATCAATTCGAAATAATTCATTCTTGAAAATTGTGTTTCGTATTCTAATTCTTGAATATTTCTTGTTTCTCTACAGCAAGTAGAATTTCTCTTCTTGAATCTGAAAGGGCGAAGACGCGAAAAGTATTTAAAATTTCGATTCAAAATCGTTTCGAAATAATTCTTTCTTGAAAATTGTGTTTCCTATCCTATTTCTTGAATATTTTTTTATTCTTATTATCATGTAGAATTTATATTTTCGAATCTGAAAGCGCGAAGGCGCGAAAAGTATTTAAAATTTCGTTTCAAAGTCGTTTCGAAAAAATTTTTTCTTGTAAATTGTGTTTCGTATCCTATTTCTAGAATATTTCATTATTTTCATTATCAAGTAGAATTTCTCTTCTCAAATCTGATAGCGCGAAGACGTGAAAAGTATTTCAAATTTCGATTCAAAATCGTTTCGAAAAAATTCTTTCTTGAAAATTGTGTTTCCTATCCTATTTCTTGAATATTTTTTTATTCTTATTATCATGTAGAATTTATATTTTCGAATCTGAAAGCGCGAAGACTCGAAAAGTATTTAAAATTTTGTTTTAAAATCAATTCGAAATAATTCATTTTTGAAAATTGTGTTTCGTATCCAAATTCTTGAATATTTCTTGTTTCTTTACAGCAAGTAGAATTTATATTTTCGAATCTGAAAGCGCGAAGACGCGAAAAGTATTTAAAATTTTGTTTTAAAATCAATTCGAAATAATTCATTTTAGAAAATTGTGTTTCGTATCCTAATTCTTAAATAATTTTTGTTTCTTTACAGCAAGTAGAATTTCTCTTCTTGAATCTGAAAGCGCGAAGACGCGAAAAGTACTTAAAATTTTGTTTTAAAATCGATTCGAAATAATTCTTTCTTGAAAGTTGTGTTTCGTATCCTAATTCTTGAATATTTCTTGTTTCTTTACAGCAAGTAGAATTTCTCTTCTTGAATCTGAAAGGGCGAAGACGCGAAAAGTATTTAAAATTTCGATTCAAAGTCGTTTCGAAATAATTCTTTTTAGAAAATTGTGTTTCGTATCCTATTTCTAGAATATTTCTTTATTCTTATTATCATGTAGATTTTATATTTTCGAATCTGAAAGCGCGAAGACGCGAAAAGTATTTAAAATTTCGATTTAAAATCGATTCGAAATAATTCATTCTTGAAAATTGTGTTTCGTATCCTATTTCTTGAATATTTCTTTATTCTTATTATCATGTAGAATTTATATTTTCGAATCTGAAAGCGCGAAGACGCGAAAAGTATTTAAAATTTTGTTTTAAAATCGATTCGAAATAATTCATTCTTGAAAATTGTGTTTTGTATCCTATTTCTGGAATATTTCTTTATTCTTAACAGCAAGTAGAATTTCTCTTCTCAAATTTGAAAGCGCGAAGACGTGAAAAGTATTTCAAATTTCGATTCAAAATCGTTTCGAAAAAATTCTTTCTTGAAAATTGTGTTTCCTATCCTATTTCTTGAATATTTTTTTATTCTTATTATCATGTAGAATTTATATTTTCGAATCTGAAAGCGCGAAGACGCGAAAAGTATTTAAAATTTTGTTTTAAAATCAATTCGAAATAATTCATTTTTGAAAATTGTGTTTCGTATCCTAATTCTTGAATATTTCTTGTTTCTTTACAGCAAGTAGAATTTCTCTTCTTGAATCTGAAAGGGCGAAGACGCTAAAAGTATTTAAAATTTCGATTCAAGATCGTTTCGAAAAATTCTTTCTTGAAAATTGGGTTTCGTATTCTATTTCTTGAATATTTTTTTATTCTTATTATCATGTAGAATTTATATTTTCGAATCTGAAAGCGCGAAGACTCGAAAAGTATTTAAAATTTTGTTTTAAAATCAATTCGAAATAATTCATTTTTGAAAATTGTGTTTCGTATCCAAATTCTTGAATATTTCTTGTTTCTTTACAGCAAGTAGAATTTCTCTTCTCAAATCAAAAAGTGCGAAGACGCGAAAAGTATTTAAAATTTCGATTCAAGATCGTTTCGAAAAATTCTTTCTTGAAAATTGGGTTTCGTATTCTATTTCTTGAATATTTCTTTATTCTTATTATCATATAGAATTTATATTTTCGAATCTGAAAGCGCGAAGACGCGAAAAGTATTTAAAATTTTGTTTTAAAATCAATTCGAAATAATTCATTTTTGAAAATTGTGTTTCGTATCCTAATTCTTATATAATTTTTGTTTCTTTACAGCAAGTAGAATTTCTCTTCTTGAATCTGAAAGCGCGAAGACGCGAAAAGTACTTAAAATTTTGTTTTAAAATCGATTCGAAATAATTCTTTCTTGAAAGTTGTGTTTCGTATCCTAATTCTTGAATATTTCTTGTTTCTTTACAGCAAGTAGAATTTCTCTTCTTGAATCTGAAAGGGCGAAGACGCGAAAAGTATTTAAAATTTCGATTCAAAGTCGTTTCGAAATAATTCTTTTTAGAAAATTGTGTTTCGTATCCTATTTCTAGAATATTTCTTTATTCTTATTATCATGTAGATTTTAAATTTTCGAATCTGAAAGCGCGAAGACGCGAAAAGTATTTAAAATTTCGATTTAAAATCGATTCGAAATAATTCATTCTTGAAAATTGTGTTTCGTATCCTATTTCTTGAATATTTCTTTATTCTTATTATCATGTAGAATTTATATTTTCGAATCTGAAAGCGCGAAGACGCGAAAAGTATTTAAAATTTTGTTTTAAAATCGATTCGAAATAATTCATTCTTGAAAATTGTGTTTTGTATCCTATTTCTGGAATATTTCTTTATTCTTAACAGCAAGTAGAATTTCTCTTCTCAAATTTGAAAGCGCGAAGACGTGAAAAGTATTTCAAATTTCGATTCAAAATCGTTTCGAAAAAATTCTTTCTTGAAAATTGTGTTTCCTATCCTATTTCTTGAATATTTTTTTATTCTTATTATCATGTAGAATTTATATTTTCGAATCTGAAAGCGCGAAGACGCGAAAAGTATTTAAAATTTTGTTTTAAAATCAATTCGAAATAATTCATTTTTGAAAATTGTGTTTCGTATCCTATTTCTTGAATATTTCTTTATTCTTATTATCATGTAGAATTTATATTTTCGAATCTGAAAGCGCGAAGACGCGAAAAGTATTTAAAATTTCGATTCAAGATCGTTTCGAAAAATTCTTTCTTGAAAATTGGGTTTCGTATTCTATTTCTTGAATATTTCTTTATTCTTATTATCATGTAGAATTTATATTTTCGAATCTGAAAGCGCGAAGACGCGAAAAGTATTTAAAATTTTGTTTTAAAATCAATTCGAAATAATTCATTTTTGAAAATTGTGTTTCGTATCCTAATTCTTAAATAATTTTTGTTTCTTTACAGCAAGTAGAATTTCTCTTCTTGAATCTGAAAGCGCGAAGACGCGAAAAGTACTTAAAATTTTGTTTTAAAATCGATTCGAAATAATTCTTTCTTGAAAGTTGTGTTTCGTATCCTAATTCTTGAATATTTCTTGTTTCTTTACAGCAAGTAGAATTTCTCTTCTTGAATCTGAAAGGGCGAAGACGCGAAAAGTATTTAAAATTTCGATTCAAAGTCGTTTCGAAATAATTCTTTTTAGAAAATTGTGTTTCGTATCCTATTTCTAGAATATTTCTTTATTCTTATTATCATGTAGATTTTATATTTTCGAATCTGAAAGCGCGAAGACGCGAAAAGTATTTAAAATTTCGATTTAAAATCGATTCGAAATAATTCATTCTTGAAAATTGTGTTTCGTATCCTATTTCTTGAATATTTCTTTATTCTTATTATCATGTAGAATTTATATTTTCGAATCTGAAAGCGCGAAGACGCGAAAAGTATTTAAAATTTTGTTTTAAAATCGATTCGAAATAATTCATTCTTGAAAATTGTGTTTTGTATCCTATTTCTGGAATATTTCTTTATTCTTAACAGCAAGTAGAATTTCTCTTCTCAAATTTGAAAGCGCGAAGACGTGAAAAGTATTTCAAATTTCGATTCAAAATCGTTTCGAAAAAATTCTTTCTTGAAAATTGTGTTTCCTATCCTATTTCTTGAATATTTTTTTATTCTTATTATCATGTAGAATTTATATTTTCGAATCTGAAAGCGCGAAGACGCGAAAAGTATTTAAAATTTTGTTTTAAAATCAATTCGAAATAATTCATTTTTGAAAATTGTGTTTCGTATCCTATTTCTTGAATATTTCTTTATTCTTATTATCATGTAGAATTTATATTTTCGAATCTGAAAGCGCGAAGACGCGAAAAGTATTTAAAATTTCGATTCAAGATCGTTTCGAAAAATTCTTTCTTGAAAATTGGGTTTCGTATTCTATTTCTTGAATATTTCTTTATTCTTATTATCATGTAGAATTTATATTTTCGAATCTGAAAGCGCGAAGACGCGAAAAGTATTTAAAATTTTGTTTTAAAATCAATTCGAAATAATTCATTTTTGAAAATTGTGTTTCGTATCCTAATTCTTAAATAATTTTTGTTTCTTTACAGCAAGTAGAATTTCTCTTCTTGAATCTGAAAGCGCGAAGACGCGAAAAGTACTTAAAATTTTGTTTTAAAATCGATTCGAAATAATTCTTTCTTGAAAGTTGTGTTTCGTATCCTAATTCTTGAATATTTCTTGTTTCTTTACAGCAAGTAGA
This sequence comes from Leptopilina drosophilae, assembly GCA_032873175.1. Classification (NCBI taxonomy): domain Eukaryota; kingdom Metazoa; phylum Arthropoda; class Insecta; order Hymenoptera; family Figitidae; genus Leptopilina; species Leptopilina drosophilae. The sequence continues at coordinate 46,363,763 of CM065483.1, forward strand.
ATTTCTCTTCTTGAATCTGAAAGGGCGAAGACGCGAAAAGTATTTAAAATTTCGATTCAAAGTCGTTTCGAAATAATTCTTTTTAGAAAATTGTGTTTCGTATCCTATTTCTAGAATATTTCTTTATTCTTATTATCATGTAGATTTTATATTTTCGAATCTGAAAGCGCGAAGACGCGAAAAGTATTTAAAATTTCGATTTAAAATCGATTCGAAATAATTCATTCTTGAAAATTGTGTTTCGTATCCTATTTCTTGAATATTTCTTTATTCTTATTATCATGTAGAATTTATATTTTCGAATCTGAAAGCGCGAAGACGCGAAAAGTATTTAAAATTTTGTTTTAAAATCGATTCGAAATAATTCATTCTTGAAAATTGTGTTTTGTATCCTATTTCTGGAATATTTCTTTATTCTTAACAGCAAGTAGAATTTCTCTTCTCAAATTTGAAAGCGCGAAGACGTGAAAAGTATTTCAAATTTCGATTCAAAATCGTTTCGAAAAAATTCTTTCTTGAAAATTGTGTTTCCTATCCTATTTCTTGAATATTTTTTTATTCTTATTATCATGTAGAATTTATATTTTCGAATCTGAAAGCGCGAAGACGCGAAAAGTATTTAAAATTTTGTTTTAAAATCAATTCGAAATAATTCATTTTTGAAAATTGTGTTTCGTATCCTAATTCTTGAATATTTCTTGTTTCTTTACAGCAAGTAGAATTTCTCTTCTTGAATCTGAAAGGGCGAAGACGCTAAAAGTATTTAAAATTTCGATTCAAGATCGTTTCGAAAAATTCTTTCTTGAAAATTGGGTTTCGTATTCTATTTCTTGAATATTTCTTTATTCTTATTATCATGTAGATTTTATATTTTCGAATCTGAAAGCGCGAAGACGCGAAAAGTATTTAAAATTTCGATTCAAGATCGTTTCGAAAAATTCTTTCTTGAAAATTGGGTTTCGTATTCTATTTCTTGAATATTTCTTTATTCTTATTATCATGTAGAATTTATATTTTCGAATCTGAAAGCGCGAAGACGTGAAAATTATTTAAAATTTTGTTTTAAAATCAATTCGAAATAATTCATTTTTGAAAATTGTGTTTCGTATCCTAATTCTTGAATATTTCTTGTTTCTTTACTGCAAGTAGAATTTCTCTTCTCAAATCAAAAAGTGCGAAGACGCGAAAAGTATTTAAAATTTCGATTCAAGATCGTTTCGAAAAATTCTTTCTTGAAAATTGGGTTTCGTATTCTATTTCTTGAATATTTTTTTATTCTTATTATCATGTAGAATTTATATTTTCGAATCTGAAAGCGCGAAGACGCGAAAAGTATTTAAAATTTTGTTTTAAAATCAATTCGAAATAATTCATTCTTGAAAATTGTGTTTCGTATTCTAATTCTTGAATATTTCTTGTTTCTCTACAGCAAGTAGAATTTCTCTTCTTGAATCTGAAAGGGCGAAGACGCGAAAAGTATTTAAAATTTCGATTCAAAATCGTTTCGAAATAATTCTTTCTTGAAAATTGTGTTTCCTATCCTATTTCTTGAATATTTTTTTATTCTTATTATCATGTAGAATTTATATTTTCGAATCTGAAAGCGCGAAGGCGCGAAAAGTATTTAAAATTTCGTTTCAAAGTCGTTTCGAAAAAATTTTTTCTTGTAAATTGTGTTTCGTATCCTATTTCTAGAATATTTCATTATTTTCATTATCAAGTAGAATTTCTCTTCTCAAATCTGATAGCGCGAAGACGTGAAAAGTATTTCAAATTTCGATTCAAAATCGTTTCGAAAAAATTCTTTCTTGAAAATTGTGTTTCCTATCCTATTTCTTGAATATTTTTTTATTCTTATTATCATGTAGAATTTATATTTTCGAATCTGAAAGCGCGAAGACTCGAAAAGTATTTAAAATTTTGTTTTAAAATCAATTCGAAATAATTCATTTTTGAAAATTGTGTTTCGTATCCAAATTCTTGAATATTTCTTGTTTCTTTACAGCAAGTAGAATTTATATTTTCGAATCTGAAAGCGCGAAGACGCGAAAAGTATTTAAAATTTTGTTTTAAAATCAATTCGAAATAATTCATTTTAGAAAATTGTGTTTCGTATCCTAATTCTTAAATAATTTTTGTTTCTTTACAGCAAGTAGAATTTCTCTTCTTGAATCTGAAAGCGCGAAGACGCGAAAAGTACTTAAAATTTTGTTTTAAAATCGATTCGAAATAATTCTTTCTTGAAAGTTGTGTTTCGTATCCTAATTCTTGAATATTTCTTGTTTCTTTACAGCAAGTAGAATTTCTCTTCTTGAATCTGAAAGGGCGAAGACGCGAAAAGTATTTAAAATTTCGATTCAAAGTCGTTTCGAAATAATTCTTTTTAGAAAATTGTGTTTCGTATCCTATTTCTAGAATATTTCTTTATTCTTATTATCATGTAGATTTTATATTTTCGAATCTGAAAGCGCGAAGACGCGAAAAGTATTTAAAATTTCGATTTAAAATCGATTCGAAATAATTCATTCTTGAAAATTGTGTTTCGTATCCTATTTCTTGAATATTTCTTTATTCTTATTATCATGTAGAATTTATATTTTCGAATCTGAAAGCGCGAAGACGCGAAAAGTATTTAAAATTTTGTTTTAAAATCGATTCGAAATAATTCATTCTTGAAAATTGTGTTTTGTATCCTATTTCTGGAATATTTCTTTATTCTTAACAGCAAGTAGAATTTCTCTTCTCAAATTTGAAAGCGCGAAGACGTGAAAAGTATTTCAAATTTCGATTCAAAATCGTTTCGAAAAAATTCTTTCTTGAAAATTGTGTTTCCTATCCTATTTCTTGAATATTTTTTTATTCTTATTATCATGTAGAATTTATATTTTCGAATCTGAAAGCGCGAAGACGCGAAAAGTATTTAAAATTTTGTTTTAAAATCAATTCGAAATAATTCATTTTTGAAAATTGTGTTTCGTATCCTAATTCTTGAATATTTCTTGTTTCTTTACAGCAAGTAGAATTTCTCTTCTTGAATCTGAAAGGGCGAAGACGCTAAAAGTATTTAAAATTTCGATTCAAGATCGTTTCGAAAAATTCTTTCTTGAAAATTGGGTTTCGTATTCTATTTCTTGAATATTTTTTTATTCTTATTATCATGTAGAATTTATATTTTCGAATCTGAAAGCGCGAAGACTCGAAAAGTATTTAAAATTTTGTTTTAAAATCAATTCGAAATAATTCATTTTTGAAAATTGTGTTTCGTATCCAAATTCTTGAATATTTCTTGTTTCTTTACAGCAAGTAGAATTTCTCTTCTCAAATCAAAAAGTGCGAAGACGCGAAAAGTATTTAAAATTTCGATTCAAGATCGTTTCGAAAAATTCTTTCTTGAAAATTGGGTTTCGTATTCTATTTCTTGAATATTTCTTTATTCTTATTATCATATAGAATTTATATTTTCGAATCTGAAAGCGCGAAGACGCGAAAAGTATTTAAAATTTTGTTTTAAAATCAATTCGAAATAATTCATTTTTGAAAATTGTGTTTCGTATCCTAATTCTTAAATAATTTTTGTTTCTTTACAGCAAGTAGAATTTCTCTTCTTGAATCTGAAAGCGCGAAGACGCGAAAAGTACTTAAAATTTTGTTTTAAAATCGATTCGAAATAATTCTTTCTTGAAAGTTGTGTTTCGTATCCTAATTCTTGAATATTTCTTGTTTCTTTACAGCAAGTAGAATTTCTCTTCTTGAATCTGAAAGGGCGAAGACGCGAAAAGTATTTAAAATTTCGATTCAAAGTCGTTTCGAAATAATTCTTTTTAGAAAATTGTGTTTCGTATCCTATTTCTAGAATATTTCTTTATTCTTATTATCATGTAGATTTTAAATTTTCGAATCTGAAAGCGCGAAGACGCGAAAAGTATTTAAAATTTCGATTTAAAATCGATTCGAAATAATTCATTCTTGAAAATTGTGTTTCGTATCCTATTTCTTGAATATTTCTTTATTCTTATTATCATGTAGAATTTATATTTTCGAATCTGAAAGCGCGAAGACGCGAAAAGTATTTAAAATTTTGTTTTAAAATCGATTCGAAATAATTCATTCTTGAAAATTGTGTTTTGTATCCTATTTCTGGAATATTTCTTTATTCTTAACAGCAAGTAGAATTTCTCTTCTCAAATTTGAAAGCGCGAAGACGTGAAAAGTATTTCAAATTTCGATTCAAAATCGTTTCGAAAAAATTCTTTCTTGAAAATTGTGTTTCCTATCCTATTTCTTGAATATTTTTTTATTCTTATTATCATGTAGAATTTATATTTTCGAATCTGAAAGCGCGAAGACGCGAAAAGTATTTAAAATTTTGTTTTAAAATCAATTCGAAATAATTCATTTTTGAAAATTGTGTTTCGTATCCTATTTCTTGAATATTTCTTTATTCTTATTATCATGTAGAATTTATATTTTCGAATCTGAAAGCGCGAAGACGCGAAAAGTATTTAAAATTTCGATTCAAGATCGTTTCGAAAAATTCTTTCTTGAAAATTGGGTTTCGTATTCTATTTCTTGAATATTTCTTTATTCTTATTATCATGTAGAATTTATATTTTCGAATCTGAAAGCGCGAAGACGCGAAAAGTATTTAAAATTTTGTTTTAAAATCAATTCGAAATAATTCATTTTTGAAAATTGTGTTTCGTATCCTAATTCTTAAATAATTTTTGTTTCTTTACAGCAAGTAGAATTTCTCTTCTTGAATCTGAAAGCGCGAAGACGCGAAAAGTACTTAAAATTTTGTTTTAAAATCGATTCGAAATAATTCTTTCTTGAAAGTTGTGTTTCGTATCCTAATTCTTGAATATTTCTTGTTTCTTTACAGCAAGTAGAATTTCTCTTCTTGAATCTGAAAGGGCGAAGACGCGAAAAGTATTTAAAATTTCGATTCAAAGTCGTTTCGAAATAATTCTTTTTAGAAAATTGTGTTTCGTATCCTATTTCTAGAATATTTCTTTATTCTTATTATCATGTAGATTTTATATTTTCGAATCTGAAAGCGCGAAGACGCGAAAAGTATTTAAAATTTCGATTTAAAATCGATTCGAAATAATTCATTCTTGAAAATTGTGTTTCGTATCCTATTTCTTGAATATTTCTTTATTCTTATTATCATGTAGAATTTATATTTTCGAATCTGAAAGCGCGAAGACGCGAAAAGTATTTAAAATTTTGTTTTAAAATCGATTCGAAATAATTCATTCTTGAAAATTGTGTTTTGTATCCTATTTCTGGAATATTTCTTTATTCTTAACAGCAAGTAGAATTTCTCTTCTCAAATTTGAAAGCGCGAAGACGTGAAAAGTATTTCAAATTTCGATTCAAAATCGTTTCGAAAAAATTCTTTCTTGAAAATTGTGTTTCCTATCCTATTTCTTGAATATTTTTTTATTCTTATTATCATGTAGAATTTATATTTTCGAATCTGAAAGCGCGAAGACGCGAAAAGTATTTAAAATTTTGTTTTAAAATCAATTCGAAATAATTCATTTTTGAAAATTGTGTTTCGTATCCTATTTCTTGAATATTTCTTTATTCTTATTATCATGTAGAATTTATATTTTCGAATCTGAAAGCGCGAAGACGCGAAAAGTATTTAAAATTTCGATTCAAGATCGTTTCGAAAAATTCTTTCTTGAAAATTGGGTTTCGTATTCTATTTCTTGAATATTTCTTTATTCTTATTATCATGTAGAATTTATATTTTCGAATCTGAAAGCGCGAAGACGCGAAAAGTATTTAAAATTTTGTTTTAAAATCAATTCGAAATAATTCATTTTTGAAAATTGTGTTTCGTATCCTAATTCTTAAATAATTTTTGTTTCTTTACAGCAAGTAGAATTTCTCTTCTTGAATCTGAAAGCGCGAAGACGCGAAAAGTACTTAAAATTTTGTTTTAAAATCGATTCGAAATAATTCTTTCTTGAAAGTTGTGTTTCGTATCCTAATTCTTGAATATTTCTTGTTTCTTTACAGCAAGTAGAATTTCTCTTCTTGAATCTGAAAGGGCGAAGACGCGAAAAGTATTTAAAATTTCGATTCAAAGTCGTTTCGAAATAATTCTTTTTAGAAAATTGTGTTTCGTATCCTATTTCTAGAATATTTCTTTATTCTTATTATCATGTAGATTTTATATTTTCGAATCTGAAAGCGCGAAGACGCGAAAAGTATTTAAAATTTCGATTTAAAATCGATTCGAAATAATTCATTCTTGAAAATTGTGTTTCGTATCCTATTTCTTGAATATTTCTTTATTCTTATTATCATGTAGAATTTATATTTTCGAATCTGAAAGCGCGAAGACGCGAAAAGTATTTAAAATTTTGTTTTAAAATCGATTCGAAATAATTCATTCTTGAAAATTGTGTTTTGTATCCTATTTCTGGAATATTTCTTTATTCTTAACAGCAAGTAGAATTTCTCTTCTCAAATTTGAAAGCGCGAAGACGTGAAAAGTATTTCAAATTTCGATTCAAAATCGTTTCGAAAAAATTCTTTCTTGAAAATTGTGTTTCCTATCCTATTTCTTGAATATTTTTTTATTCTTATTATCATGTAGAATTTATATTTTCGAATCTGAAAGCGCGAAGACGCGAAAAGTATTTAAAATTTTGTTTTAAAATCAATTCGAAATAATTCATTTTTGAAAATTGTGTTTCGTATCCTAATTCTTGAATATTTCTTGTTTCTTTACAGCAAGTAGAATTTCTCTTCTTGAATCTGAAAGGGCGAAGACGCTAAAAGTATTTAAAATTTCGATTCAAGATCGTTTCGAAAAATTCTTTCTTGAAAATTGGGTTTCGTATTCTATTTCTTGAATATTTCTTTATTCTTATTATCATGTAGAATTTATATTTTCGAATCTGAAAGCGCGAAGATGCGAAAAGTATTTAAAATTTTGTTCTAAAATCAATTCGAAATAATTCATTTTTGAAAATTGTGTTTCGTATCCTAATTCTTGAATATTTCTTGTTTCTTTACAGCAAGTAGAATTTCTCTTCTCAAATCAAAAAGTGCGAAGACGCGAAAAGTATTTAAAATTTCGATTCAAGATCGTTTCGAAAAATTCTTTCTTGAAAATTGGGTTTCGTATTCTATTTCTTGAATATTTTTTTATTCTTATTATCATGTAGGATTTTTTATTTTCGAATCTGAAAGCGCGAAGACGCGAAAAGTATTTAAAATTTTGTTTTAAAATCAATTCGAAATAATTCATTCTTGAAAATTGTGTTTCGTATTCTAATTCTTGAATATTTCTTGTTTCTCTACAGCAAGTAGAATTTCTCTTCTTGAATCTGAAAGGGCGAAGACGCGAAAAGTATTTAAAATTTCGATTCAAAATCGTTTCGAAAAAATTCTTTCTTAAAAATTGTATTTTGTATCCTATTTCTTGAATATTTTTTTATTCTTATTATCATATAGAATTTATTTTTTCGAATCTGAAAGCGCGAAGACGCGAAAAGTATTTAAAATTTTGTTTTAAAATCAATTCGAAATAATTCATTTTTGAAAATTGTGTTTCGTATCCTAATTCTTAAATAATTTTTGTTTCTTTACAGCAAGTAGAATTTCTCTTCTTGAATCTGAAAGCGCGAAGACGCGAAAAGTACTTAAAATTTTGTTTTAAAATCGATTCGAAATAATTCTTTCTTGAAAGTTGTGTTTCGTATCCTAATTCTTGAATATTTCTTGTTTCTTTACAGCAAGTAGAATTTCTCTTCTTGAATCTGAAAGGGCGAAGACGCGAAAAGTATTTAAAATTTCGATTCAAAGTCGTTTCGAAATAATTCTTTTTAGAAAATTGTGTTTCGTATCCTATTTCTAGAATATTTCTTTATTCTTATTATCATGTAGATTTTAAATTTTCGAATCTGAAAGCGCGAAGACGCGAAAAGTATTTAAAATTTCGATTTAAAATCGATTCGAAATAATTCATTCTTGAAAATTGTGTTTCGTATCCTATTTCTTGAATATTTCTTTATTCTTATTATCATGTAGAATTTATATTTTCGAATCTGAAAGCGCGAAGACGCGAAAAGTATTTAAAATTTTGTTTTAAAATCGATTCGAAATAATTCATTCTTGAAAATTGTGTTTTGTATCCTATTTCTGGAATATTTCTTTATTCTTAACAGCAAGTAGAATTTCTCTTCTCAAATTTGAAAGCGCGAAGACGTGAAAAGTATTTCAAATTTCGATTCAAAATCGTTTCGAAAAAATTCTTTCTTGAAAATTGTGTTTCCTATCCTATTTCTTGAATATTTTTTTATTCTTATTATCATGTAGAATTTATATTTTCGAATCTGAAAGCGCGAAGACGCGAAAAGTATTTAAAATTTTGTTTTAAAATCAATTCGAAATAATTCATTTTTGAAAATTGTGTTTCGTATCCTATTTCTTGAATATTTCTTTATTCTTATTATCATGTAGAATTTATATTTTCGAATCTGAAAGCGCGAAGACGCGAAAAGTATTTAAAATTTCGATTCAAGATCGTTTCGAAAAATTCTTTCTTGAAAATTGGGTTTCGTATTCTATTTCTTGAATATTTCTTTATTCTTATTATCATGTAGAATTTATATTTTCGAATCTGAAAGCGCGAAGACGCGAAAAGTATTTAAAATTTTGTTTTAAAATCAATTCGAAATAATTCATTTTTGAAAATTGTGTTTCGTATCCTAATTCTTAAATAATTTTTGTTTCTTTACAGCAAGTAGAATTTCTCTTCTTGAATCTGAAAGCGCGAAGACGCGAAAAGTACTTAAAATTTTGTTTTAAAATCGATTCGAAATAATTCTTTCTTGAAAGTTGTGTTTCGTATCCTAATTCTTGAATATTTCTTGTTTCTTTACAGCAAGTAGAATTTCTCTTCTTGAATCTGAAAGGGCGAAGACGCGAAAAGTATTTAAAATTTCGATTCAAAGTCGTTTCGAAATAATTCTTTTTAGAAAATTGTGTTTCGTATCCTATTTCTAGAATATTTCTTTATTCTTATTATCATGTAGATTTTATATTTTCGAATCTGAAAGCGCGAAGACGCGAAAAGTATTTAAAATTTCGATTTAAAATCGATTCGAAATAATTCATTCTTGAAAATTGTGTTTCGTATCCTATTTCTTGAATATTTCTTTATTCTTATTATCATGTAGAATTTATATTTTCGAATCTGAAAGCGCGAAGACGCGAAAAGTATTTAAAATTTTGTTTTAAAATCGATTCGAAATAATTCATTCTTGAAAATTGTGTTTTGTATCCTATTTCTGGAATATTTCTTTATTCTTAACAGCAAGTAGAATTTCTCTTCTCAAATTTGAAAGCGCGAAGACGTGAAAAGTATTTCAAATTTCGATTCAAAATCGTTTCGAAAAAATTCTTTCTTGAAAATTGTGTTTCCTATCCTATTTCTTGAATATTTTTTTATTCTTATTATCATGTAGAATTTATATTTTCGAATCTGAAAGCGCGAAGACGCGAAAAGTATTTAAAATTTTGTTTTAAAATCAATTCGAAATAATTCATTTTTGAAAATTGTGTTTCGTATCCTAATTCTTGAATATTTCTTGTTTCTTTACAGCAAGTAGAATTTCTCTTCTTGAATCTGAAAGGGCGAAGACGCTAAAAGTATTTAAAATTTCGATTCAAGATCGTTTCGAAAAATTCTTTCTTGAAAATTGGGTTTCGTATTCTATTTCTTGAATATTTCTTTATTCTTATTATCATGTAGAATTTATATTTTCGAATCTGAAAGCGCGAAGATGCGAAAAGTATTTAAAATTTTGTTCTAAAATCAATTCGAAATAATTCATTTTTGAAAATTGTGTTTCGTATCCTAATTCTTGAATATTTCTTGTTTCTTTACAGCAAGTAGAATTTCTCTTCTCAAATCAAAAAGTGCGAAGACGCGAAAAGTATTTAAAATTTCGATTCAAGATCGTTTCGAAAAATTCTTTCTTGAAAATTGGGTTTCGTATTCTATTTCTTGAATATTTTTTTATTCTTATTATCATGTAGGATTTTTTATTTTCGAATCTGAAAGCGCGAAGACGCGAAAAGTATTTAAAATTTTGTTTTAAAATCAATTCGAAATAATTCATTCTTGAAAATTGTGTTTCGTATTCTAATTCTTGAATATTTCTTGTTTCTCTACAGCAAGTAGAATTTCTCTTCTTGAATCTGAAAGGGCGAAGACGCGAAAAGTATTTAAAATTTCGATTCAAAATCGTTTCGAAAAAATTCTTTCTTAAAAATTGTATTTTGTATCCTATTTCTTGAATATTTTTTTATTCTTATTATCATGTAGAATTTATTTTTTCGAATCTGAAAGCGCGATGACGCGAAAAGTATTTAAAATTTCGTTTTTAAATCGTTTTAAAATAATTCTTTCTTGAAAATTGTGTTGCGTATCCTATTTTATGAATATTTCTTTTTTCTTTACAGCAAGCAGAATTTCTCTTCTCGAATCTGAAAGCGCGAAGACGCGAAAAGTATTTAAAATTTCGATTCAAAATCGTTTCGAAATAATTCTTTCTTGAAAATTGTGTTAAATTGTTTTTCAATTTTTTTTATAATTATGGTTCAAAAATTTGGTTTTTATAATTTTTATTTTATTTTATATTTTTTTAATTTGAGTATAGATTACTGAAGGCATGTAAATAACAGAAACCCACGTCTGGCAGGCCGGTACTAGGACAGGGGGCGAATAGTTGAAAAATAGTGTAAAAATTTCGTATTTCATATCGATTGAAACCTTTAGAAATCAAAAATTGACATCTACATGAGTATAATAATGTGCGTCTACTAATTCTTGGGAGGGGCAAAGTACTTCTGGCGGCCTTTGAAGATGCGGCAAATGAGTCAATAGTTAAAAATAACCTTCATTTTTCTTATTTCATACCGATTAAAACCTTCATAAATCGAAATTTTACATCCAAACAAGTGTAAAAATGTACGTCTGTCATTTCTGGGCTGGAGCAAAATACGTCTGTCAACCCTTCTAAAATGCTCTTTTAGAAAGACAATGAAAAAGAACCATCGTAAAATGTATAACTACACCACACCATGATCACCATTTAAATATAATCTTTTTCAATTCTTAAGAACTGTCTATAAGGAACAAATATAGTTCTAAATAATTATTACTTTAATCAAAAATTTGAAAATTTTTAATTTGTGCAAAATAATAATTAAAATAAATGTAAATTATTAGAAATTAATTAAAAATAGAATTTTAATTTTTCATTAATAAAATGTGTCTTTATGCATTGCATTCAGAACATACATAAAAGTTAATAAAATAGGTTAATAAATATTTCCTTGTTTAGCTACTTCTTTTATTGAGTTATGTAATTTTTGCTGTATGAACCACTTTAAAAATTTATCAAAATAATTAAATGTTATTCAGGGCTCGGATCGTCTTCGAAACTAAAAAAGTCGCTTTAGTCGTATAAATTTACAACAAAAGTCACGAAATGTCGCAAAAAATTTATGAAAAATTTATAAAAAAGTCGCATGAAATTTGAGAAAAAACGACAAAAAGGAAACACGAAATTGTCAAAATTGTAAAAAAATCACATTTCTCGACAATAGATACATTAATATCAAACAATCCGAAATAAAATTTAATAAAATTCATAGCAAAAATTTAATTAGGTATTTTTAACATTATTTTTTTAATTTTGTTTAAAAAGTCAATTATTTATATAAATAATAAAATTCTTCTTCTAAATTTAATTATTCAACAAAACTTTTAATAAAATTCTTGTCAAAATTTCGGATATCTTTAAAAATAATAATTTTCATCCTGGAAATTCAATTATTTTCAAAAGTAATAAAACTTCGCCGAAATTCAATTATGATCAAAATTTTTTTTAAATTTTTCTTCAAAATTTTATAAATAATAAAATTTATCATAAAAATGTAATTTTTTTTAAAAGTTATAATAAATTTTTTTTTAATTCAATTATCTTCTAAAGTAAGACAAATCTTTACAAAAATTCAATTATTTAAAAATTTTTTTTTCCTCAAAATTTCAATTATGTTTATAAACATTAAAATTCTTCTGCAAAAGTCAATTGCTTTTAAATATTTCTACAAATATCTATTCAAAATTTCAATTATCTTTATGAATAATAAAATTCTTCCATGAAATTCAATTATTTGCAAAGAATTTTAATAAAATTCTTTTCTGAAATTCAATTATTTTCAAAAGTAATAAAATTCTTTGCAGAAATTCAATTATTTTTAAATTTTTTTTAAATTTCTCATTAAAATTTGTAATATCTTCGTGAAGAATAAAATTCTTCCTAGAAATTTAATTATTTTTAAAATTTCTGATACAATGTTTTGCAAAATTCAATTATCTTGAAAAGTAAGAAAATTCATCACAGCAATTCAATTATTTTCAAAAATTTTTTTCACATTATTTTCAAAATCTCAATTATTTTTGTAAACATCAATTAAGCGCCAACGCGACACTTCAACTTTTCGAACTAATTATCATTAATTAATAACAATTTAATGATAATAAAAAATTGTTTGTAATTATCATAATTTTTAACTAAATAAGAATTTCTTACTGATTTAACCATATATAGTACAAAAAAAGATTTATAACGTCAAAGATGCAAATGTAACCTAAGAAAATATTAATGCTTTCTTTTAGCACACCCTTCAATTTTATCACTTGATCATCTTTAATTATTATAAAACATAAAGTTTTATAACAATTTTTTATAAGTTGTTAAATTTCAATCATTTCATGAATTTTAATTTCTATGGAAAAACAATATTTAAATATTAATTTTTATAAAAGAAGTTATTGATATTTTCGAAAAATTTGTAAATAAATGTAACAGAACATTTTTTTGACTCAAACTTTTTCCTTTAAATGTAAAAAAAAATTTATTTCATTCGTATTTTAGTAAAAAAAATTTCGAAAAAGTCGATTAGTCACATTTTTTCACAAAAATGTCGAAAAAAGTAATATTTCTTTAGAAAAGTCGAAAAAGTCGCACAATCCGAGCCCTGGTCATTTTATAAATTTATTAATGTTTCTTCTTTTTTTAATTAAATTTACACTTTTATTGCTTAAAACTATACAAATTTTAATATAATTTATCTTAAGCAATTGAGAATTATAAAATTATAAAATGTCATACATTAGACAATTAAATATATTTTTAAAAACCATAACCTTATTTGAATGAATATGAATGTTTCTCTAATTATTTTTAAATAATAGAAAAATAATATTAATATTTTATACAACATTCATTACAAAATTTGTACTCTTCATTTCAAAAGATAACGAATATGGGAATCACTGTTACCAAACTATCAGTTCCAAAGTTTTATTTTTCCAAAAATTTACATTTCGAAACTGATTTTGGAAATGGAATTTTGGAAATAAAAAAAAAATTTATCAAAAATATTGTTACCAAAAAAATTTTGCCAAAAATAGTGTAACCAAAACAAAATATTACTAAAAATATTTGAACCTTTTTCAAAATCCAATTATTTTTAAAAATGCATGATAGAATGCTTTTAGTTTTAATATTCAATAAATTAAATTTAAAATGTGAAATATTTACTGAAATTAATTTTTAAATATAAAAATAAATAACTTATTGAGTAAATGAGTATCTAACAATTGAATTCTCCTAAAGTATTTTATCAATAAATTTTTAAATAACTGAATTTTTCGACGAATTTTAATAAAATGTTCAAGAATAATTACATTTTTTGTAGAATTCGATTAAAATTGAATTAAAAATCATTTAAATTTTATAATGAATTTTAATTATTCATAAAATAAAATTATTAAAATAATTGAAATTTGAGTGAGAATTTTATGAAACCTTTATTAAAAAATAAATGAATTCTTATAAGGGAATTTAACAATAATTTATCAAAATATTTCAATTTATGTGAAAAATTCTATTATTTAGGTAAAGAATTGAATTCTTGTGAAGAAGTATAATTTTGTAAATTAAACAACATGAACTGGCAGTATAATAGGTTTTGTTTAAAATGTTCAAAAAACTATATTTGGAAATTTTTTTTAGAAATTTTTTTTTTGAAAATATAAATTTTGAGAAAATTGGTTATTGATAAAATTATTTTTGAAAAAAAAAGATTGGTAAAAGTAATTCCCTACCAAAGATAACATTTATGCCAATTACAAAAATACTAAATTATTTATTAATTTTTTATTCTTGGAAAATAAACGTTTTTTATATATTATCTTTATTAAATAAATATATTTTCAAACCGATAAATTCTGCAACACGAGTTCTCAAAATTGAAATTATCCCACGAGATGATCAATCCAACAGCGCGAATATAAATCTCCTTTACCTTGACTATTTTCGGAATTCTTTGACCTAATAAATTAATTTCAATATTATTAAATTAAAAATTATATTTTAATTACATTTTCAATTAAATAAATTTATCAATTCAACATTATAAAGTAAAATGTGTATTGAGTTAAATGTAGTTAATATTATTTAAAAAAATTAATTCAGTAAATTGTTGTAATAAAAAAATACATAAAAAAGAAATTTAAATGATAATAATCCCAACTTCAAAATAATAATTACACTGAATACAATAAATAAATAAATAGTAATATTAATAATAAATAACCTTGAATATTATTTATTTTATTTTGAAATAGAGCATTTTAAAATAGATTAATTAATTAGAAAATATGATTAAACTAATTATTTAATTCCACAGAAAAAAGGTTAAGAATAGGTTACCTGAATCAACACAATTACATGAAAAAATTTATTACATGTTTCATTTTCACAAATAATTCCTCAATAATTTTAAAAATGGTAAAACAAAAACACGATATAATTAAAATTCAAAAACGATTCATTAATCCACAACTTTAAGAAAATTCGCATTGGACATTACCAAAACATAAAAACAGAAACCAACTTCTCTCCATAACAACGCAAACAAAAAACGTTTACTCGTCATTAATTTAACAATAAGAGAAATAATTATATTACTTTTCAAATATTATTTAAATGTAATTAATTAAATATAATTAAAAAGTTTTATTAAATTGTTTTCTTTAATTTAACCTTTTACAATATACACTAAAAAAAATTTATGAGAATATTTAATTGATGGAAAAAAAATTTTCTGTCTTTACATTTTTGAATTTTCCTACTTTTTTTACCCAATTTCATCCAACGTCAAATTTCTTTTAGTAAATCCTTAAAACGAAACTAGAAAAATTTTGGTTGATGAAGGAAAACATTTCCTGCGTTTAAATTTTTGAATTTTCGTACTTTTTTAGCTAAGTATTGAACGTCAAAAATTTTTTCAGAAAATCTTCTGATTTCTTTGCATCCCTTTGAAACCTTTTGGAAAATGTTTTTATCCTTGAAACAAATCGAGAAAAACTTTAGTTGATAGAGATAAAAATTTTCTGGGTTTAAATCTTTGAATTTTCCTACTTTTTTTAGCTAATTTCATTAAACGTCAAAATTTTTACAGAAAATTTTCGGATTTCTTTGCTCCCTCCTGAAACATTTTGGAAAATGTTTTTATCCTTGAAACAAATCGAGAAAAACTTTTGATGATAAATAAAATAATTTTCTGTATTCAAAATTTTTATATTTTCCTACTTTTTTTAGCTAATTTTATCGAATGTCAAAATTTTTTCAGAAAATCTTCCGATTTCTTTGCTTTCTCCTGAAACCTTTTGGAAAATGTTTTTATCCATAAAACAAATCAAGAAAAAATGTAGTTGATGGAGATAAAAATTTTCTGGGTTTAAATTCTTGAATTTTCCTACTTTCTTTAGCTAATTTCATCGAACGTCAAAATTTTTTTTAGAAAATCTTCGGATTTCTTTGCTTCCTCCTGAAACCTTTTGAAAAATCTTCTAATCATTAAAACTATGCTAGAAAAACTTTACTTAAAGAGAAAAAAATGTCCTGTGTTAAAAAATTTTGATTTTTTGAATTTTTTTAGCTAAGTTTATGGAACATCAAAAAGTTTTTCAGAAAATCTTCGGATTTCTTTGCTTCCTCCCGAAACCTTTTGAAAAATCTTCTAATCATTAAAACTATGCTAGAAAAACTTTAGTTAAAGAGAAAAAAATGTCCTGTGTTAAAAAATTTTGATTTTTTGAATTTTTTTAGCTAAGTTTATGGAACGTCAAAAAGTTTTTCAGAAAATCTTTGGATTTTTTCGCTCCCTCCTAAAACCTTTTGAAAACATTTTTTTATCCTTGAAACGAAGCTAGAAAAACTTTAGTTGATAAACAAAAAAAAATTTCCTGTGTTTAAATTTTTGTATTTTCCTACTTTTTAGGATTCCGTATACCTTCGGTGAACCGACGGAACCCTATTGGTGAGACTCTTGTGTCCGTAGCCAAATCGTGTCCCCCCCTATCGGCTAAACTTTTTGACCTAAAGAGCTCAAATTTGGTACAGATACGTATTTTCACATGTAGATTACAGGAAAAATATATAGAGAATGTGATTAGAAGTGAAGGCCATAGCGTTGTCAAGGAAATAACAAGATTTTTGGCCAAAAATGCACAAAAAGTGACCATCCCCCCCCGTAACTTCTAAACTATTCAAGATGGATGGTTAAAATTTGGCAATCTGGTGTATTTTAACGCGAATATTATAGGAAAAATACACGGAGAGAAGAGTTACAGTTGTGACAACTAAACACGTTTAGTAGCAGAAATACATGGAGAGCGATAGTAGCGCCCCTGGCGGTTTAGTTCCTGTTTAGTTACTCTGACTGAACGTACAGTCGTTCCTACTATTATATAGTAGATGCGACTGTTATTTTTGTCCGTCGAAAATTAACTAAACTGTTTAGTTATCAGAACTGAACCGACAGTCGCCTTCACTATTCTCTTCTCTCCGTGTATAGAGAACTTGCTATGTTTCACTTCAACTCGCGATAACTCAATCAATTTTTCGAATTTCTTAATGAAACAAAAAAGAAAATACGCGTTATTTTATCCTACGAGTGATTAAAAAAGAAAAATGATGTTTTAATTATAAATAAAAAAGTTATTAATTTTTTATTGAGATATTGCAAAATTCGTAAACAGAAATTTTCACTAAGCGGGGAAGTTGAGCAAATTTTGAGCAACAAAAAACTTCCAGCGAGAAAGTTGTTCATTTAGGTCTAAACAAGCTTTTCCCGAAAATTACAGTTCAATTAAACAATTAGTTAACAAATGGCGAATGTTAAAAGTCGTTGGCGGCTGAACGCCCAGCGCGCGTTTCTCACCTCATAGTAAGCTGGAGTTTTATTCTGCGTATACATAATACGGGTGAGAAACGCACGCTGGGCGTTCAGCCGCCAACGACTTTTAACATTCGCCATTTGTTAACTAATTGTTTAATTGAACTGTAACTTTCGGGAAAAGCTTGTTTAGACCTAAATGAACAACTTTCTTGCTGGAAGTTTTTTGTTGCTCAAAATTTGCTCAACTTCCCCGCTTAGTGAAAATTTCTGTTTACGAATTTTGCAATATCTCAATAAAAAATTAATAACTTTTTTATTTATAATTAAAACATCATTTTTCTTTTTTAATCACTCGTAGGATAAAATAACGCGTATTTTCTTTTTTGTTTCATTAAGAAATTCGAAAAATTGATTGAGTTATCGCGAGTTGAAGTGAAAAAAACAATTAAAATTTCGTTTTTTAAAAAAACAGTTTTTCCCTTATATTTCGAAAACGGTAATAGATACAAAAAAATTTCATAAGAAAAAAAGATGCGCAATGAAATTTCCTATAAGAATATGTACATGAGATATTTAAATTCGAAAGTCGAATTTTGGATGTCCAGGGGACTTCGATTTCGGCCGAGAAAAATTTACGTGCCCTTCTACGATCCGGCGGCTCAATTTTCTATTCGGGGTTTTTAGGGTCGCTGATTACGAATTTGATGTTTGCATCGAATATGACAGCTGTCATGATGAATGTTCAAAAACAAACATCAAATTCGTATTCAGCGACCCAAAAAACTCTGAGTAGAAAATTTCAAGGGAATCAAACGAAATTCGAATTTTGACAGCTGTCATGATGAATGTTAAAATAAAAACATCAAATTCATAATCATTGACCCAAAAAACTCCGAGTAGAAAATTTCAAGGCGATTAAACAAAATTCGAATTTTGACAGCTGTCATGATGAATGTTCCAATACAAACATCAAATTCACATTCATCGACTCCAAAGTCCCTAAGTAACAATTTTCAAGGGAATCAAAAGAAATTCGAATTTTGACAGCTGTCATGATGAATGTTAAAATAAAAAACATCAAATTAGTAATCAGCGACCCAAAAAACTCCGAGTAGAGAATTTCAAAGGAATCAAACAAAATTCGAATTTTGACAGCTGTCATGATAAATGTTCCAATACAAACATCAAATTCGTATTCATCGACACCAAAATCCCTAAGTAACAATTTTCAAGGGAATCAAAAGAAATTCGAATTTTGACAGCTGTCATAATGAATGATAAAATAAAAACATCAAATTAGTAATCAGCGACCCAAAAAACCCGAAGTAGAAAATTTCAAGGGAATCAAACGAAATTCAAATTTTGACAGCTGTCATGATGAATGTTAAAATAAAAACATCAAATTAGTAATCAGCGACCCAAATACTCCGAGTAGAAAATTTTCATGGGAATCAAACAAAATTCGAATTTTGACTGTTGTCATGATGAATGTTCAAAAACAAACATCAAATTCGTAATCATTGACCCAAGAAACTCCGAGTAGAAAATTTCAAGGGGATTAAACGAAAATTGAATTTTGACAGCTGTCAAGATGAATGTTAAAATACAAACATCAAATTCGTATTCATCGACACCAAAATCCCTAAGTAACAATTTTCAAGGGAATCAAAAGAAATTCGAATTTTGACAGCTGTCATAATGAATGATAAAATAAAAACATCAAATTCGTAATCAGCGACCCAAAAAACTCCAAGTAGAAAATTTCAAGGGAATCAAACGAAATTCGAATTTTGACAGCTGTCATGATGAATGTTTTAAAAAAACATCAAATTCGTATTCATCGACCCAAAAAAACTCCGAGTAGAAAATCTCAAGGGAATTAAAATGAATTCGAATGTTGACAGCTGTCATGATGAATGTTAAAAAACAAACGTTAAATTCGTAATCAGCGACCCAAAAAACTCCGAGTAGAGAATTTCAAGGGAGTCAAACAAAATTCGAATTTTGACAGCTGTCATGATGAATGTTCCAATACAAACATCAAATTCGTATTTATCGACCCCTAAATCCCTAAGTAACAATTTTCAAAGGAATCAAAAGTAATTCGAATTTATACAGCAGTCATGATGAATGTTTAAAAAAAACATGAAATTCGTAATCAGCGACCCCAAAAACCCAAAGTAACAAATTTCAAGGGAATCAAACGAAATTCGAATGTTGACAGCTGTCATGATGAATGTTAAAATAAAAACATCAAATTCGTAATCAGCGACCCCAAAAACCCAAAGTAACAAATTTCAAGGGAATCAAACGAAATTCGAATGTTGACAGCTGTCATGATGAATGTTAAAAAACAAACATTAAATTCGTAATCAGCGACCCAAAAAACTCTGAGTAGAAAATTTCAAAGGAATCAAACGAAATTCGAATTTTGACAGCTGTCATGATGAATGTTAAAAAACAAACATTAAATTCGTAATCAGCGACCCAAAAAACTCTGAGTAGAAAATTTCAAGGGAATCAAACGAAATTCGAATTTTGACAGCTGTCATGATGAATATTGAAAAACAAACATCAAATTCGTAATCAGCGACACAAAACACTCCGAGTAGAAAATTTCAAGGAATCAAAAGAAATTCGTATTTTGACAGCTGTCACGATTAATCTTCAAATACAAAAAAATTGCAAGCGATTGCAATGAAATTCTGATTTTCACAGCTATCTGCTTAAGGGGAGATTCCACAGAAATTAAGGTTTTTATAAAAAAATTTTTTATAGGTAGTAAAATAAATATTTCTTAGCTAAACTTTTTTTACAATAAAATACTTGTGTTACAGTAATAAAAACCATTATTTATTTATTTATTTTTTTAATGGAGTCTTAGAAAATGGCTACCGAAAGTGGTCCCCTCTAAAAGTTGTTTACATTTTTTCTCTGCGACAATTAATCTAAACTAAAGAAGTCAAAAATTTTCTTAATCTTTACCATTATGGCTATGGTGTAAACTAGAACAAAAAAAATTTATTGAAAAATAACCAAATGGCAGACTTTTTAATTTTTCGACCATAATTTTGCAACTTAAATTGTTTATAACTTTTATAAATATTAATGGATCTTAAATATCCTAGTTTACACGAAAACTACACATTCAAGGAGCATGCTGTCCAAATTGCAAGTTATTTCGTTGAAAATTATAAAAAAGAGAGTGTAAACAAGTTGAAAATGTGTAGTTTGGAGAAAAACGCGTTTAAAGTTTGAAGGACCAAATATACAAAAATTTAACTTAAAGTTATATACATAACCTTTGATATGTAACAGTAGACATTTCTTATTACTTAAGAACTACTCTTTCAAGCGGTGCGAAAAGAAAAAATGTAAATTTAAAAATAAACAAATTGCAGTTAGATAATTAATGAAAAAACATGAATTTTCGAGGTGGAAAGGTGATGTTATTCATACTCTCCTGCTAGCGAGTCTATTCTTATCGCTTCAGACTATTTTTCCCGTATTTTTAGATAATCATACTAACCAAAAATTAAAAAAAATAATTTCGGTATTCAAAAAAAAAATTAGTGGAATCTCCCCTTAAGTTTGTAGATTGAGTTTTTTGTTTAACTCACGCAAAACTGACGCGAAACTCACGCGAATCTCACGTGAGATACTCACGCGAATTTTTCTACCTGGGCTGGAATTGAATGTAAAAAGATCTTAAGTGAATTTCGCTTTCTACCAAAAATTTTAATTCCTTTCAGGTAGTTTTCTTTTACTGGATACTTAAAGTATCAATATGATAGTTTATTTAAAGAAATTTATTCACTTATTTTTTGTGTAATTTTTAAGAAACATTAATCAAAGCAAAAAATTAATATTTTTTAGGAAAAAGTTGTAAACATTGGGTATTAAATAATTTTTAAAATTTTAATATATTTTAGTAAAACACGTCAATTTTTATAATAATGTTTAATTTTTAGGAAGATGACTCGATAGATGACTCGATAGATGACTCTAAAGATGTCTCTGAAGATGACTCAGAAGTTTTAAATTCATATTCATTATCCAAATCTGCAACAATATAAATTTATAAAACATTGACTACTGTCATGTCAGTTGTCATACTTAGACGTTAAAATTCTGTTAAATTTTTGTAGCATTAATTTAAATTAAATTGGTAAAGTTGTTGGTTAGACAAGTGTGATCTGTATTTGCATTAAAACCGCATATTTTATACACCAATCCAATCAGTATATAATCTTGCCACGAACTTGTCACAATAAGCTTGGTTTGCTGATTAGGGATATTAAATTAATTTAATATACAAACATAAATGTAAAAAAAGAAATAATAGGCATTCTAATTATAATATTAAAAGTAATAAGTAAAGAGAAACAAATTTTGAAAAAATTACTCCTCTTTTTCCATAAAGCATGTAAACTTGTAGCAACCTTAATGTGCAAAAATTTGCTATAAAGTGATAAATTTTGATACTTTGACATTTTTAATTTTTTAATTCTGACTTTATATATATATATATATATATATATATATATATATATATATATATATATATATATATATATATATATATATATATATATATATATATATACTTTTTAAATTTCAGTTTTTCAATTAATTTTTTTCTTGAATTAGGGTAAACCAGACAGTAGTCGGCCACTTTACAAGTTTGAATAGCTATAAAACTGTACGAGATAAAAATATGATCAAAGTTACTAATCATTTCTAAGGTGATCGTAAACAAATGTAAACTTTTGTAATAGGAAAAAAAAATTTTTTGACGGTTTTTGAAAGCTTTTAAAAGTGGCCGATTACTGTCGGTTTAGATGGCCGATTACTGTCGGATTCTTACATGTTTATTTACTAATTTTTTTTCACGAATAAAAAATTTTTTTTCATGAACATGATTGGTTTAATAGTTTTGTGTGATCGTAAGGAACAACATCACATAAAAGAATTCGAAAAAAAATATGAATTGCTCTTTTAAAACAGCGTTAATTAAAAAGATTGCTTTTAGGTGGCCGACTACTGTCGGATTCTAACTTTTTTTTTGTGAATTTTTTTAACGAATAAGAAAATTTTTTTTGTAAACATGATTGGTATACTAGTTTTGTAGGAGCATCAGGAACAATTACTCATAAAAGAAATTTTCCAAAAATTTTAATTGTAATTTTTAAACAACATTCATTAAAAAGATTTTCTTAAGTGGCCGACTACTGTCTGGTTTACCCTATATGGTTTTTTTTATTAAAACTACTTAATTTCATACTCAAGAGTAAGATTTTTAGGTTGCGCAAAATTAATTCTTAAAAATATTAAAGTTTTTTTTATTTAAAAATTATTATTAAATTAGTTTTATTTAATTGGCGAGCTTTTCTATTAAAAATTCACGCTAAAATCGCGTTCACGAAATCGAAAATAAAATTACACTGCTTAAAAATTAATAATTTGTATATTTTAATACCAAATATATTCAATTAGATGAAAATATAAATGTATTTAAAGTATTTGATTTAATGGTAATTTTGGGTTATTTCTTTCAAAGCAATGCTGGTAAATACTAAAAACAAAAGAAAAACCAGCATATTTCAAGGAAAAGGCTTCGGAGATAAAAAGCTTCGGAAATGAAAATAAATTTTCTTTCATATTTGTATATATTAGGGCGCAATTAATATATGTTTTTTAGTAAAACATACAAATCTCACACCCTCATTTTATATTACCATCGAAATATTCTGTTAAATTTACTTCTACATTCAGTTATTTATTAAAAAGGAAGGCTTCGGAGTTGAAATTAATTTTTACTCGGAGAAAAATGTAAATTTCGATTATTTATAACAGCAATAATTTTTCTCCTTTTTGTAGATAAAATATAGGAAAATTTAACGTCAGATTCTCAGCTTTATTTTAATGTGCATTAAAATTTTGTTTAAGATATTTTTAAAGTATAAAATGTCAGTAATTATTGTAAAGTAATTTTAACCTAAAACTGAAGACAAAGATTAAACATTTTTATCAAAAATAAAAGTAAGATCAACAAATTTTTAAAATGCACATAATGATAGAAAAAACATTGTACTTCCTGACAATATTTTTAAACAATTTCTGAGAATTTGAAAAAAACCATGAAAATTTAATTTTATTGTAGAAGTAATTTAGTTATTACATAAATTAAGTCATGTTATCATGTTATCAAATCATGTTATCTTTTTTATGAATGTATAGTAATAAGTTAGAGAAAATTCTATCAGGCGATATTAAAAGAAAGAACTTAAAAAAAATTTTACTTTACGGACATGATTATGATCTTATGGTGCCCTTATAGATTCTTCTTTATACATAAAGGTAAAAAAATTTGTTAAATTTGGCATAGATTTTGCAGTATCATCAAAGGCAATCTTAGGACCCTTTTTACTTACATCTTTAATAATCAATAAAAACTGATTTAAATTTTGACATAAATTAAGGGACATTATTTGTTCCTTTATGATATGTAGGTAAAAGAGGAATGTAAAATTACATGCAGATTTCGACGTAATGTAACAGACGTTTGTGGGCCTCGTTTTACCCGTAGGTCAAAACTGCCCTCAAAATTGACTTCAATTTTGAGGATAGCGGAAATTGTTTGTCAAATTTTGACGTCTAGGTCAAAATTGACCTACATCTGGAAAGTTTCGGGAATTTTTTGTTAAATTTTGAAGTTTAGGTCAAAACTGCCCTCAAAATTGAACTAAATTTTGAGGGTAGCGGGAAAGGGAAATGGCTGAATCAGCGGCGGCGGCGAAATGATTTTATATTAATAAGGATATATATATATATATATATATATATATATATATATATATATATATATATATATATATATATATATATATATATATATATATATATATATATATATATAATTAAAAATCTCCAAAAACCACCGAGAAATAAGTTTTAAGTGAATTTGATTTTATAATAGCAATGATCTACCTCTAAAACTTCCGAATAATGATTTTTAGTAAATCTGATGATTTTTTAAAAAAAAATTCGAAATCGTCCTCTACATATTTTATCGTACGTTTTGAATTTTAAAAACATAATGTCAAATTTATATTTCATGTTTTTATTGAAATGATAATTGAAGAGACAATTACATTATAGTCATTTATTTTGAAAAAGTTGAATAATATATAAATAAATAATAAATTAACAAAAATAATGTTGTATTTATTTCTAAATTTTTACTTTAATTTCATTTAATTTACTATTGTATTTTAGAAAAACATGTTTGGACTTTTTTTTAGATATTTCAAAAACTGTTGAACAAATTTTAAGTTTTAAAGGCTTAAATAAAACCTGAGAACATTTATGTTGCAAGAGTTTTAATTTTTTCTTTGAATTTTTTCTAGACTATGCAGACACACAAACAGATTGCACGAAAATAGAAAAGTTGATCAATTTTTTTAAAAATCTCAAGGGTGATAAAAGTTCTCAAAATTATAAAATAATATTTATTTGTATATCAATCGACGCAGAATTTAATAGGCTTTCAAACAAAAGAACCAAGTTTCTATTATTTTTCAATAATAAAATATGTTAATTTAATTTCGGCAGCAACTTTCTTAGCTCGCCTGAAGTTCGTATACATACAATTTCTGACGGTAGTGTATTTAATACCAAAATTTGTGTAAAGGTAAAGTGAAACTGAAGTGATAAATATAAATGATTACAAGGTTTATTAACATATAATGTTAGATGATTTAACTAAAGTTTATAACGTTAAATCTAAACGTGGATACGCAAGTTATTTATAAATAATATTTTAAAACACATTTGTACCTGGAAAACCTAGAGAAAGTTCTTTCATTTTCTTTATTATTGCCGCGGCAGGAGTATATTGTTTTGCTGCTTGATGTTCATTCATCTGCTTCCATTTGCCATCAATATCAGCTAACGCGTGAGATAGTTTTTTACTTCGGTTCATTATATCCAGAAGTTCATTTTGTATTGGTGGACGACAATTTTTTATGATAAATTTTTTAATTTCGCGAAACAATTCGGCTGATACATCAAGAATTGTTATAAGGCAATAAAATTTTTTTAGTAACAACCAACAAGGTATCAGTTCCTCTGCATCCAATGGATCAGACTATGAAAAATTGAAAATTAGGAATAATTACAATTGAAATTTTTAAAACTTATTTTAAATTACCATCAACAGGATTAAAATTTAAAACATTATCTTTTAATAAATTGTATCCTATTAAAAAAACGCATGTAAATACAAGTATAAATAAACGTGTATTTAAACGTACGTACGAATTTTAAATAAGATTTAGATGTGTAAGTTAATAGTACGTTGCACAACTAGTGGCGAAAACAGCAACCACTCGAGAAAAATAATTCTTTGACCACGTGTATAATAAAGGATGAATGTTTTGAGTTAGGAAGAAGTTAGACAAAATTATATTATATTGGTGAATATGGAACAGCCATCCCAGATAGCACGTAATATTACCGCAAGCTTGCGGCAAGCTAAATATGTAAGTTTTGAAAGCTTGAACTGCAAGCATGCGGCAAGCTTGTCACAAGCTTTAATTTCAGTTGTAACAATTTAAATTCTTAATAATGTACTCCTAATTGATGGTAATAAATATAAAAAGTAATTGTATTTTTTTAATAACAACTTACAAATAATTTACAAGGACATGTTGCACCACGAATTAAATCAATTTCTTCTTCTGACCTATTTACATTGACAACGTATCCACAAGTTTCTACATAAAAAAAATAATGGTTTTCAATATGCAAAAAATTAAATAAATTTTATTACTCATGCAAAAATCAAAATTTTCTGTCCAAACGGACAACGTGTTCGGCTCATTTCTTTGGCCATTTGTTATTTGTCTTAAGTTTGCTGCAAACTTACAATGCAAATTTACAGATTTTGTAATGCAAACTTGTTGCAAACTATCTGCTAAATGTTGTACTATCTGGGTTACTTTTCAAATCATGCGTATAACTGTATTTTTAACTAAATCAATATTAATTTTATAATGAGTTTAAATAGAGACTTCCAAAAGGCTAATTTACACAGAAAAAAGCAATAGTTGCTACATCCATATCTCCGGTTCCCTCAACTATATTATATTGAAAAATATTCAGCAACAAATATGACAAGTGATCCAGGTGGAGAAAAATTTTTCTCAAATCGTAGCAAAACTTGAGACTTTTGTAGTACTAATAGATAGTAATTTTTCGTAAAAATATTTTTTTACCTAGTCCAATATTTTTCGAGGGGGAGGGGGTTAAATTTTTGGGTTTTTCAGTACAATGCTTATTTCGATAATTTTTTACTTTTAAACTATTCAACATAAAAATTTAGCAAGTTACATTTTGGAAAGGTTTTTTCATGCTCTTTCGATTGAAAATAAGCATTTAAAAAAAATTTTGTTGACCCAAAAAAATCAAAATTAAAAATAAATTTTAATTTTTTGAAAAAAGGTCCCATTTTTTTAACGAAAGCTGAGGTTTTTTCCTAAAAGGACATATAATGATAGAACGTCCAACGTCCTTCCGGCAGGACCAAAAAAACTCAGGTGAGTCCGTCCGAAATCGCTGAATAAAACTAACATGGATTAACATAAACAAAAAGTAAAATATATCGTTGGAAAGGTGATGAAACAAGCTTTCAGCGCATGTAAATGTCGAGCTTGTAAGTTCAAACCGAAGAGCAGGGTAGCTTAAAGAAGTTGAATTTTCCAAAAATTCATATAATTTTTAGTCACAAAATGATGGAACCCGGTCCTGCCGGCAGGATGCTTTTCGCGTTGTTTAAAAGGCTACCAAGCCTAGGCATATAAATTTAGAAATTTGATATTTACATCATTGGAAAGCTTGTTTCATTACCTTTCCAACGATATATTTGTTTTTATTTTTATCTGCTTCCATATTAATTTTATAAAGAAAATTTGAAGAGAGTTTTTATTCAATTGGCCGCAATTTTGCTGATTAACATTAAAAATGAAATTTTTTTAAATTAAACAAATAAGTTTCATTCTTTAAACGTTTCTGAAGAAAAAGAGACTAGACCAGCCAAAATATATTGATTTTTGTGGGTTTTACAGTAAATTTACGAAAAAATGTTTTTTTTTACTTTTTATTAGCAGCAAGTTTGAGGGCTTTGAAAAATGGTTTAATATTATTATTTTAAAAAGTCAAATATATGGATTTTTTCGTCTTTTCATCTACTTTAATCCCAAGAAGTTTCGAAAAAGAAAAATTGAATTCTCTTTTTTTAAAAGCCTTTTTTTCGGAACATCCTTCCGGCAGGACGGGTGCTTGGACGTTCTATCAATAAATGAAAAAGTGGGACAAGAATGTTTAAATATTAAAAAAAATAATTTTCTCGTAAACAGAGCTAAAAACCGGATTTTGAGCGCTCCGGTTTTTTTCGTCGCCCCTCTGTTTTTCAATGCTTAAACATTCTCGTCCCACTTTTTCATTTATATGTCCTTTTAGGAAAAACCTCAGCTTTCGTTTAAAAAAAAATGTGACCTTTTTTTCAAAAAATTAAAATTTATTTTTAGTTTTGATTGTTTTGGGGCAAAAAAAATTTTTTTTTAATGCTTATTTTCAATCGAAAGAGCATGAAAAAACCTTTCCAAAATGTAACTTGCCAAATTTTTATGTTGAATAGTTTAAGAGTAAAAAATTATCGAAATAAGCATTACACCGTAAGACACATGGATCACTTGACATGGAATGCCTCAAATATGGTTAACATATCAATGCTAATAAGGGTGTGCAACCATTTTTAATTGATGCTGTAACCATTATCTGTTTAGTGTATACAAATTTGTATACAGCTGGCTTACAATTAGTGAAAAAAGTACAACTTGAAATTAGATTGAAAAAGGGAACACTTCGCTTTTTAGTTAAAGAGAAAATTAATGGTTATGTCAAAAATATTTTTACATTTGATGCAATTTAAATTTTCTACGTTTATAAATTTTAGCAAAATTTATTTTTATAAACTTAACAAAACTATTGAAACATTATAGCTATTTTCTCTACTTTTTAAAAATTTTCATGAATACATATATATTTATTTTACCTAAATTGTCGAGACATAAATCATACGCCTTTTCCAATGTTCTTTTAAAAACGTTGCCTTTTCCGTCGTTCATTTTTGTTACTAAAATGAAATAAAGTACATTGAAAAATTGGTTTAATGTGAGTTAAACAGAGTTAAATTTGTTCTGTTAAAGTTCCTTTCACTACTGTATTTTAATCTTTTCTTTGACTTGATTATTAGTCATTATTATTTTTAATATAATTATTAAAATATAAATATATACTAATTTATAGCATTATAATATTAAAATTAAATTGGGGGAAATTTTTATTTTACAGAAAAATAATTTTTATTTCAAGAGCGATATTATTAATTCAAATTAGTAAATATTTTTACTAATTCCGATTTAGAAAGTGAAATGAGTACAAATTTAAAATTGTTTTTTTATAAAAATTGAAAAATGTAAAATTAATACTTACATGTAAGAAAAAAAATACGTTAATTAAACTAATTTTAATTCACAGAAAATATATAACATTACAATACGTTGTTAACCTATATTCAAATGGTAATGACACACCTAACAAAAAACAAAAATATATTTATAATAAGAAGAGACTAACTTCATAACTGAAATTTTTCTTTTATAAGAAAAAGAAAAAATTGTACAAACACGGAAAAAATTTTCCGCACTGTAAATTTTTTTTTAATGAAATAATTTTTATTCTTATAAGTTTGAAAATTTTTGCTAAATAATTATTTTAAAAAATGATTAAACATTTGGAAAAAAGGTTTGAGGCGGTTTGAAAATTTCAGCTTATCTTCACTGAAAGAATAAAATATTTGTAGTTCATATTTGGAAGAGTGATAGAGGTAGCTTCACTGAGGTGCGCTCTTTTCCATTTTTAGAATAATTTTGCGATGAATTTATTTAATTAAATAAAGACCTTCACGGAATAACGATCTATGGCACATTTAAAAATGTTTATAATTTTCAACTTTTAATTACCATAAATCGTTATTGCAACCACAATTTCTAATGAAAACTAATAAATTAGTTTCTCTATTTATTTAATTATTCTATTTCATTCATTTAGGCTCAAAATTCAATAATATGTGCACATATTTTCATTTTAATTGCATTTATGTCAAAATGAGCCATAGATCGTTATTCCGTGGAGGCCTTCAAAGATTGAAATTGAGTAATTTGAGGTTCAGTAATTTTTTCAGTTAAAATTTGAGTTACCTTCTGGACTACTGATATATATATATATATATATATATATATATATATATATATATATATATATATATATATATATATATATATATATATATATTATTGTCTGACATTTCCGTATAAAATTAAACTTTTACTCTCTTTTCTACTAGAAATAAAAAGATAGAAAGAGATATCATTTTTTGGATAGAAAGAGATATCATTTTTTCTATCCCTTTGAAATAGCCACTTTGCATACCCGAAATATTATACTATAACCTATGTATTTTTATCTCTTTTTAATTCTCTTTGCTGCAAATTTTTATACCTTTTAATATATAAAGAATTAATTAACCAATATTATTATAACCATATTAAAAACTTTATGAAGTATTACAATTTCCATTGAATTTATTATTTAAAAAAATATTTTTAGAGTTTTCCTACTTCTATTTATAACCCATTTTTAACAAATCAACTTATTTATTTATTTGCTATGAAATTATTATTTATTGTTTAAATCTATATCTCATTTTACATTATTAACAACATTGTACACATAACACTTTAAACCACATTTCAAAAATCTCGCACGCAGGAGGGCTCGAACCCTGAACCTTAGAGCGCAAGTCGAATACACATGTCATTCAGCCACGCTAGCATGCAAGATATTTTTCTTGAATTAATACCTTTTAAATTTTGGGACTGTATTGACCTATTTTTATCTCTTACTCTATCACTCTTCATCTCTCATTTTATCTCCTTTTTAAAGTTTTAATTTCTCTTTATTTATCATCAAATCGTCACGTAGCTAATTCAATGTATAAGACGGAAATAGTCTGCAGTGTATTGCAACCAATTGTAATTGAGTTAAAAGATTAAAAGTTAAAGAAAAAATTGAATTTTTTTTAATTTAATAGAAAAGCGATAGACTCTGATAGAACCGAAGGAATAAAAGGAGGTAAGTATGGGCTGAGATTTAAGTAGGGATAGAAAGAGAAAGAAGTGAATAATAAGAGGATAAAGTAAGGGTTATTAAAAGAAATTGAATAAAAAGAGAAGTTAGAAAGAGATTGAGGAAAATAAAAAAGGGATAGTCTGTGATAGATCCAAGATTATTAAAATAAATAAGTTTATTCTTAAGTGAAATTACAGGTCATTGAAAAAAATTTATACAGAAGGAGAGATAAAAAGTGAATGAAGTGATAAAGTGGAAATAGACTAAGATAGAGAAATTTTATCTCTTCCTATCTCTGAGATAAAAAATTGTGAAAGAGATAGAAGTTCTATCCCTTTACTTCAAGCAGGGTTAATTTGAATCTGTGAAATATTATTATGATAATAAATATTAATATTATATTTATAATTATTTATAAATAATAATAATAATAGAAAAAATAATCATTCCTCATTTTAATTGCTTTGTACAATAAAAACCAGTAAAACATTCTATTAACTGGTAAAATAGTGACTTTTTCTGATTTACCAGTAAAACTAACTGTTACTTCACTGAAACTTTCTTTCATTGAATAAATCAGTGATTTTTTTACTGAATTAAATTAAGAGAGTACCCAGGTGCCATTTTTTGATCGGCTTAGAGTTGAGCCAACTATATAAATAATAACGGTTCACTGTCCATTCCCAGTTTAAAATTCCCCCACAGGAACTGCACAGGATTCGTCAAACCTCTACAGTACATCCTCTCTGTATGTTAACGAATACTGCAAGAAATCCCTACCTCGAATTTGCCGCAGGAAATTGGGACAAGGTTTTGCAGAAATTTTTTGCAGGAACCTTAACTATTAAAGTTTCATGTAAGAGGTTCCTGTAGAGGAAAATTTTTAATTTTTTAAATTTTTATATGTTTAGCAACATTTGACATATGTACACTTTATATTTCAATATGTTGGGCTCCTATTGCGTACACGAAAAACTTCTTTCAAATATTATTGCGAAATTCATTCAAGAACTCAGGATATGGAAAAAAACAATAAATGCTACAGAACCGTAGGTTGAAATATTATTTTTTGTCCTACCTACACGAAAAGTATGTCATTTCGGGCACTTAAAGTGAGCGCAAAGTAACTGATTTTCGCAGGCGAAAGAAAGAAGCGGGCGCAAAAGTATTTTTATGCCCGCTTCGCTTGCACCCTCAGTGCCATACTTTTCATGCAGTTAGGACAAAAAATTATGTTCGTAACATGGGCGCAAAGGGGATTCGACTTTGGCGAGATCACCTATTTTCTCGAAATTTTAAGGCAATTTGTCGTCTCATCTCGAGTGTCGAGAATTCTATGCATTATCTTGTCTCTCGTCATTATTGCGGAAACACTATTTTTTATAAGAAAGCGGTTTTAAGGTTAAAAAAAGTCAAATTTTGACCTGTCATTAAAAGAAGTTTCAAGAAAAAAAATCAATTTTTTTAGTAATTTGAGCGTTTCATGGATCCATGCAATTTTTATTTTGCTTACTCTCTAAATCTGAATTAGTTAAAAATAACTAATTATTAGTAAAATCGTGGATGACTTTTTGCCTTAGCAATTTGTAAAAAATAACTAATTATTAGTAGAGAATCACTAATTAATAGTAAATAAATAACTAAAAAAATAGTCAAATTTCACTAATTGAATTAGTTACTACAAATTTCAGTCATTTTTACATAACCTAAAATTGAATTTAACTAATAATTAGTCAATATTAACTATTTCATTAGTAAAATATTACTATTTGAATCAGTGACTGACTTTTTGCTATCGAATTAGTTATTTTTAACTAATTCAAATTTAGAGAGTATACTTTAAAATTTAATAGTGTTTGGGGTCCTAAATAAGTGTGCAAAGAAGTTTTGCAAAACTTTTAATATTATGCAAGATATTTACAATCAAATAATTTCGACATTTTTTTCAAGAATTCTTATCTCTTAAAATATTTATCGTAGAAATAAATTAAGGAGAAAACATTGGACTTTAATAATATTATTTTCAAAAATGAATAAATTAAATTTTTTAACAATTTGCTTAAACAACAATTTTTTAAATGAAGATTGTGATGGATTTTTTAATTTTTTAAATTTTTAAAAATTTTACAAGCATGTGGTCAAAACACACTTCACATTATGTATACGACAAAAATAAACAGAATATCACATAACCACGAATATTTCTTAAGAGTGATTAAACCCTTCTATACTCTGTAAATTTGAATTAGTGCGAATTTGTTTACCAATTTAAATTAGTAACATTTTTTACTAATTTTTAGTAGTTTTTTTACTAATTGCTTGTAGAAAATTACTAATTCAATTAGTAGAGCGTATTTTTTACTATTGCAAATTAGTAAATTTTCTACTAATAATTAGTAAAAAAAAAACTACTAAAAACTAGTAAAAATAGTTACTATTTCAATTGGTAGAGTCGGTACCATTTTGACACAAAAAAATTTTTTTTCGAAAAAAAAAATTTTTTTTCTATATAAGTAAAAAACTTTCTATAAAAAAAAATTTTTTTTCTATAAAAAAAAATTTTTTTTCTCATAAAAAAATTTTTTTTTCTCATAAAAAAATTTTTTTTTCTCATAAAAAAATTTTTTTTTCTCATAAAAAAATTTTTTTTTCTCATAAAAAAATTTTTTTTTCTCATAAAAAATTTTTTTTATCAAAATTTTTGTAACTCTAAATTATAGTAATTTAAAACAGCGGATTTAAGATTAGAGTCATAAAAAAAATATACTTAATTGTTTTGGTTTGAATCGAGTTTTTTAATTCTTGCTTGAGTTTTGTTTGGCTACTGATGACGAATTTAAAATGGTAACTTTTACAATAAACGACTGGTTTAATATGGAGGATTAAAAAATTTAAAATTATTCGGATGGGCTCAAAAATTGGTGTTGGTGTATTTGTTAAATGGCTTGTCGGGAATTTGTATTTGCAATTTCAACATGGCTGATTCAATATGGTGGACTAAAAAATTGTAAATATGGGCGGATTTTCTTTAAATCTTGTATCTTATGTTATCGAAGTCGCTAATTACGAATATGTTGTTATATTTTTAAAAATTCAAAATGGCAGATAATATTTTTGAAATTATCCGGATTCGCTTGAAAATGTTCACTCGTGGGTTTTCAGAGTTGCTGATTACAAATATCAAATGAAGTTAAAGAAAATAAAAATGGCGTAATGAATATGGCGGATGAAAAAAATTATATTTAATTTAATCGACTTGAAGCATGCCAAAGAGTACTCATACTAAATGTGAAGGCGATTTTAACTTTTTCGATAATTTCATTGCTACCAAATCATCGATTATCAAAACAGCTCCGTGTAAAATTTTTCTAACGAATCCGATGAATTTTTAAATAATTCTTCTAATGTATTAGATATATTATTTAAAATTTTTTAAATGAGCACTCAGAGAAAAAGTTTATTTCACTTAACCAAACTGTTTAGTTAACCTATTTTATTTGATACGATAAAACAATTTCGTTGATTTAAATGAAAATTTAGTTCATTCTAATAAATACGTAATATTTGTTTGGTTATCCGACAGAAATTTTTTATTTGAAGGTGTTTGTTTGATTTTAAAAAATTAGTGTTTAGAATAGAGAATATTATTTAGTTGAATACAATTTGTTTGACACAACACACAAATTTGTTTGATTCAACCAAATCATTTTATTTGAGTCAAACAAAAATATTTGCTTGTCTCAAAAAGTACATGTGTGAATTTAAAAATGGCGGTCTCACTTGTCTACAGTCTGCGTTCGCGTCAAATTCATTAGCTAAATCGGTAAATCGAAGTAACAAAATTATAAGTGTCGGTTAAATAATTGCATTGTGTTTATTGTAAGACTTACTGCATATTTCATTTGTATACCATAGTGAAAAGAAAATTTCTAATAAGTTTTGTTAATGATAGAACGTTCAACGTCCTTCCAAGGTGCGAAAAGTTGGTCGGGCCATGGTTGCGCCGACCTAGTGGATAGTCGTGCCGACCTTGGCAGCCAAAGGTCGGCCGAACTACCGAATTGTAACATCGGATGTCCAGTGGCTAACATGGTCGGGCCCATCAGGGGTGCCATAGTTTTAACGACCATGAGAAAGAAGGTCGGCATCACTATGGCAACCATGGTCGGGCCGACCTTGGCAGCCAAATGTCGTCCGACCGTTTGCAAAATATTATTAACTTTATAATTAACAGATATTAGGTGATATCGTCAATTAATTATTTATTTATTGCATACATCTTAACACTAAAAGCAATATTACACAACCTAACGCACCGAAGTCTAACACGCTAACCATTACGCTACGCTTACATGAAAGCCTAAGAACAAAAATGATTTTATAAGCTGCAACTCAAACGAAAAGAAATTTGCAATTTATAACGACCAATAAATAAGATAATATGTATTAATTTTTTGTTAATCCATTATAAATAAAATAATTAACACAAACAATTTTAATTTTTACCATGGCAGTATAGAAATGTTTTTTAAGACGGCCATACCAAGTGGAATTGGGTGTTTTGCACTCTGGCTGCAATAGTCTTGCCGACCATCGGGCCGACTCAGGCCAGAGTCGGCCCGACCAACTGCAATTAGATTTTTTGCACTCTGGCTGCCATAGTCGGGCAAACTGTGGGTGGAAATAGTAACCAAAGTCGGCCCAACTTTGGCTGCCGACCTATTGGCAGCCATAGATGGCCCGACCTCCCGACTCTGTCTGCCTACCAAAATTCGCACCTGGGAATATGCATCTTCTACAACATTGCAATAATTGGACTAAATAAAGGAGAAAAATACAACATTTTGTGCAAATTAATGACTTCTATAACCTAAGAAAACAATAGATTTCGAAAGGCCCAGTGTTTAAGTCCAACGATCTGTTCGGGATTTTCTACTTTCCAGGAATACATTCAATAGAGCATTCTACTGGAATATGACGAGTGACAATGTGTTGTAATGCCTGTGCGTCCGACTTTGTCATATATGATGCCGCCGAACAACCGTAGTTGTACTGGTATTCATTCTACATTTTTTTAAGCATTAAAATTCTAAACGCTCGCAAGTGGGATACGAAGCCCAAGCTATTTCTAATCTAAGCACCGAATTCTAATACGTTAACCACTACACTATTCGCTCGCATGCGGATGTGAGCATAATAATGTCGATATGCAATACCGCTACGAAGTAAACAATTTTTGCAACTTACATACAACAATAAATAATAATTTTACAAATACTTTGGAATATTTTAGCATTTTATGAATATTATGTAAATAAATCTAATGTTTTAAAACAATATTTTAAAATTTTTATTTTTTCATTTATTCTATAATTGTTATATTTATTTATTATTTTTATTATTAATTTTTTTATATTTATAAATAACTAGCTGTATACTTTATTTATAATTATTAAAGAAATTTGAATATACTAACAAAATTTAATTCTTTAATTCATTTGTTAATTGATAAATAAAAAATATAATTAAAACCTATTTTTCAAATTCATTAATTTTTACAATTAAATTTTATATTCTTGTATTGTTAATTCTTTTTTTAATATTTAAACTTTAAACAATACTATAATTTATTCTTAGGATATTACTATTAATTAAAATCATAATAATAACAAGATAAATGATACTAGTTCGCAGTCGGTAGAATGTCTGTACCGCTCGGGTTGTCAGACGCACGAATGCCAGTACAACGCTGGTTGTTCGGCGGCATGAAATCTGTACCGAGCCGAACGTACAGCCATTACAACATAGCAGAGCTGCCAGGTACCCTTACCAAACGCAAGTGCGCATGCCTTACGCGTCTATTTTAATTGGTGGACATTTGTATTCTTATTTAAAATGTCTTGTAAACTAAAACTTCCAAAATTTCAACCAATTAAAATTAGAGACAAGAGGCATGCGCATTTGTGCTTGGTGATGGTACCTGGCAGCTCTGAGGAGTTCCGTTTCGGACGCGTGCAAGAGCGATACACTGTGTGTTGTACTGCAGTTATTTTATCTCGTTCTAATAGCAATTCCACTCGATTAAGTGTAAATTGTGGTTCATACATAAAGTTAGTGACGATATCAACAGTGAGCTTGTTTATTTCAGTGAATTTCGTGTTTTATTAGTGCAGTTCGTCAATTTCTAAGCGTCGGTCTGTGGTCAGGCAACAAAATGGCCGGAGGCGACGCCTCCGCTATTTTAGGCAACCTACAAAACAGAGGATCTGTCGAGCAAAGCGAAATGATCGTCGAAGATACAAATAACCATTATTCTGAGGAAGAACAAGCAGCTCTTGCTTTGCTTACATGTAAATCAGGGAGATCTCGCAGTAATTCCACCAATCAGAATTCGGATTCTGACGTAACATTTACCCATAAGAGACTCCGATCCGATGACAACGATTCTATCAGAAATGACAAACCAACTATGCCTCCACCAAACACAAGTTCAGGTCATTCCAGACCGGATGGTGATTCAATAACAAAGGCAAATAACAACAACGATTCCACATACACTGGCCCTCGGTATGAAAATACTTATTGCAAACAAAAATGCCCTGTCTTCATTCAACGTGACCAAAACGTAACAAACGCCGACAAGGATATAAACAGTGTCATTATCGGCAAACTACTACATACTCTCTACCCCGGTAAA
The DNA here is from genome assembly GCA_032873175.1 of Leptopilina drosophilae. Lineage (NCBI taxonomy): Eukaryota > Metazoa > Arthropoda > Insecta > Hymenoptera > Figitidae > Leptopilina > Leptopilina drosophilae. The sequence continues at coordinate 46,401,006 of CM065483.1, forward strand.
GTAGAAGAAATTCATTCCAGCGGTCGAGGAAAGGTTAAAGTAGTATTGAATTCGGGTAAAGCCGCCAACAATTTGATTACGGATAACATTCTCAAATCCAAAGGCTTCATAGCCTTTATCCCCAACAGTTTCGTAACCTGTCAAGGCATAATAAGTGAATTCTCAAAAATGCCTGTAGAAGAAATACTCCTAAACATCGAAACAATGAATCCCCATGGTAAAAACATCAAAGTTACCAATGCTATCCGCTTTAATCGTAAAACAACTAATGATAAAGGTGACGTCACATATGTACCTACCAATACAGTGCTTCTAACTTTTCAAGGCACAACTCTTCCCGATCGCGTAGCCATTTACAAAAGCATTGCTAATGTACGCCCGTACATTCCAGATCCTAGAATGTGCCTTAAATGTTATCGATTCGGACACATTGCCAAGCAATGTCGTTCCAATCCCCGTTGTTCAAAATGTGGTGACCGTTCTACTCATGACGACTCCAACAAATGTCCTATGGACTCCAGTGCTCCTGTGTGCGTAAATTGTGGCGGTTCACACTACCCTTCATCGAAATCATGCCCAGAGTTTTTGTTCCAAAAGGAAATTCGATTAACTGCAACGACACATAAAATGTCGTTTAATGAAGCAAAAGCATTCCTAAAACCTAAAAAAGGCCCTAACACCCATAATTTTTCAAACTTTCCAGATCTCTCTGACGTTTCTGCTCCTTCATCATCGGTTTTCCTAGGAAACAGCAACAATACGAAACAAAATTCTTACTCTTCAAAACTCTCTACACCCAAAACGCCAACAAACGTTAGTTCTGACACTTCGTATAGAACTTTCCGTCCACGGTCATCTTCACAATCCAATTTCTTTGCTTCCCAATGGAATAATGGTAGAAGTGATAGCAGCCTCAGAAATGGCTTTGCCCTCTCTTCTCCCCCTTCAATCGATCATTCATCAACAGATGCCCCACAAGAAATATCTATTTCTACAATTCTTTCAATGTTATCTAACCTACTAATTTGCCTTTCATCAAATTGTTCTCCTGAAAAAGTAAAGGAAAATCAGCAAACCCTACAGTCCATCTCCGAAAATATATCATCTCTATTTGAATCCTTACTGCCAAACAATGAATAACAACAATTCTTTTCGCATCATACAATGGAACTGTCATGGTGTTTCTACGAAAACACATGACATAAATAAACTATCCTACAATTCCAACGTTCTTCTTTTAAGTGAAACCCTTTTAAAACCAAATAAAAGGGACAACCTTCGCTGCCTCAAACAATTCAATATTATCAGATCAGATAGAGCAGTTAACAAAGGCGGTGGTCTCATCACTGCCATAAGGAAAAATCTCGCTTTTTCTATAGTAAAGACAATACCATCTATTGAAAATGTTCTAGAAACATTATCAATTTCGATTGATTCGACCGAAGGAAAATTTCTAATTGTTTCAGTATATAGAGTTCCTGGAAATCAGAATGTCCCTGCAAATTTATGGAAGAATTTATTCAATTCTATCACGAATTCCGATTATCCCTCAATTTTCATAGGTGGTGATTTTAATTGCCACAATACATTCTGGGGTAGCGCTACATCTTGTCCTAACGGACGGATTCTCTGCTCTGCCTTAGACGATACAGAATTAATTTTGCTTAACGATGGTTCGAAAACGCGTGTGGGTTACTCCGGTCAGACAGATTCGGCAATTGATCTTTCCTTTGTTTCTGCTAACCTTTACCCGAGAGCCTCTTGGGAGGTAGGTGTCGATACATTAGGCAGTGATCACCTTCCCATAACTATAGAACTTAACATTATAACCCCTATCGCAGAATTTTCCTCACATAAGTACAACTTAAAGAACATTTCTTGGACAACATTTTCCGATGAGTTAAAGTCACACATGGCACAAAATAAAGACTCTCTTACATCACCTGATATCGACGTACTTACATCATACGATATTTTCACAGATTCAGTTCATGCCGCAATAACTGCGTCTTGCCCAACTCCAAAACAACCCAAAAACAGAAACAATAACAATCACATTCCAAGTAGACGAAAATTCGTGCCAGCTCCTTGGTGGGACGATTCATGTGAGGAGGCTGTCAGGGTCAGAAAATTAGCTTTAATTAATTATAGAGCCTGTTCTAACTATGAAAATTTCCTACACCTTCAAAAATCACGAGCCAAAGCAAAACGTACCTTTAATCTAGCCAGAAGACTTTCTTTCCGCAATTTTTGCGATACACTTGACAAAAATACCCCTATCTCTTGAGTATGGGCAATAGTTAAAAGTTTTAAGAATAGGCTATGTCATCCAATTAACGCATCCTGCTCTGCAGATAATAAAGTGATTGAAAACCTATATTCTTTAACAGAAGAAATATGTCCACCTACAGCCTTTTATGACAACTTCCCTAACAACTTCAACCACAACCAATTCTTAGAAAACCCTTTTACATTTAATGAATTAAACATAGCAATCAATTCATGCAAGCTTAAATCATCTCCTGGGCTTGATAAGATTGATTTTAATGTTATTAGTAAATTTCCAACTATTGCCAAAGACATACTACTTAATATATATAACAGAATATATCAAAGCGGATTATTCCCACAATCCTGGAATAATTTCTTAGTTATCTTTTTACCTAAATCAACAAGTGGAAAATTTCGACCCATCTCATTGGCTTCCTGTCTTTTCAAACTTATAGAGAAGCTTATTTATAATAGATTGACCTGGTACGTGGAAAGCAATTCATTGCTGTCACCCAATCAATACGGTTTTAGAAGAGGAAAATCTTGTTCTGATAACCTGGCGATTATGTGTGCGGAAATTTGGACTGGCATGGCAAATGACGACATCACAGCTGCACTTTTCCTTGATCTAAAAGGAGCTTTCCCGAGCGTTGTACCAACAATTCTTATGCAAGACCTGAAAGAAATCAATCTACCAAAACAAACATGCCGTTTCATCTACAACTCCATAGCGTGTAAGAACATATTTTTCAAAATTAATGGCAACACTGTAGGCCCTAGAACACAAACACTTGGTTTGCCCCAAGGTAGCATACTCAGTCCTATTAATTTCTCAATCTATACTAGAAACTTACACACCATAATTCCTCATGACTGTCAAATTAAAGAATTCGCAGATGACATCGTTATCCTCTGCCGTTCTAATAACATAAGAGAAATCTTCACATCTTTGCAGACCTGCTTAAACAATCTCTCAACTTATCTTACACAAAAAGGTCTTGACATTTCTCCTGAAAAAAACACAACTGGTCCTATTTACAAAACATCGCAAATACAGTAACGACCCACAAAATACTCTAACCTTGAACGGTATCACAATAAGACCTTCTCCTACAGCCACATATTTAGGAATACAACTTCATGAGTCTGGTTCTTCTGATTCTCATTTTAATTTTCTTGCGAATAAATGTAGACACGTAATTAATATAATCAGAGTTTTGAGAGGTACTTGGTGGGGTGCAAACCCAGATATACTCCTGAGTATTTTCAACTCTCTATTTCGCAGTAGTGTTGACTATTGCTCCCATATCTACAATTTTAAATCATATACAAAATTCAGAATATTAGAGAAACTAAGAAATCAGGCCCTTCGCCTTGCCATGGGATACAGAAATAGTACTCCGATCAACGTTATGTTGGCCGAAACTTGCCAACCTCCTATGAAAATGCGCTTTCGTTATCTTGCAAAAAAATATCTCCTCAGAACTATGTCAGATCTTTCACACCCAATCATGCACAGCCTCTCACACCTATCGCAACTGGATTATGATTCAGAACTCCGAAAAAGATACCCGCTTTTGTTTGCTTTTGAGTCCGTTAAGAACTTTAATCACAACATTTTTCGTCAACTGATTAATCCTTACTATCAATTCCCATATGAAGATCATTTATATTCCCCTCAAATCAATTTAGAATTAGGAAAAAAAGTACAAGTTTCTACCTCACCAAACCAACTCTTCATGGATTTGATACACAATGAATTTCCCGTATCCACGTGCTTTTACACAGATGGATCAAAATCAAAAGAAGATAATTTGGCGGGCTTTGCTTGGGTCTGTCCATCCCTTCAATTATCTTTCTCAAGTAAAATATCTCATTTAGCAACCATTTTTACCATAGAAGCATATGCTATTCTCTCCACCTTAGATCACATCATTAATTCAACTTTCATCAACACAGTAATTTTCACAGACTCTTTAAGTGTTCTCAAGGCTCTTATGCCTAAGGTCCCATATAAAATCAAATCCAATTTAATTTTTATCATCAGAAATCGCTTAAATGTCCTTAAAAATTTGGGACGTTCAGTGACATTAGTTTGGATACTTGGACATTCAGGTATCACAGGCAATGAACAGGCAGACTCAATGGCAAAATTAGCTGCAATTAATGATATCACCCTGGATTTTCAACTTCCTCCATCTGACCTTTATGCAATGGTACGCGAAAACATGGAACGCAGTTTTGAACTATATCTTTTGGAAATGGGAAGATCCAAAGGCAACCTATATACCCACCAATACTACAGACCCAGCCGCAAAACATGGTTTGCTCATCTCGCCGCCCGAAGAGAATGGATTGTTTCTATTTGTCGTATGAGAAGTAACCACTACTCGTCAAATGCCAGCTTAGCAAGGAAAAATTATATTTCTTCTGGTGCGTGTTCCTGCTCACCAGAAATTGAAGAAGACTTGGATCATATTTTATGGGCTTGTCCCAAATATGAACCTTACCGAAAGAACTTAGTGAAAGCACTTTCAAGAGCCTTAAAGTGCCCTCCACCATTTTCAAGTGTTCAGTTCTTAACAAACCCCTCTTTACGGATTATTTCACACATATTCAGATTTCTAAAACAATCAAAACTACAAATTTAAATATATCAACTATTGAAACTATATAGTAAACTTAAAAGTTCTGTTTTTACATCATCTACGAACAGTGTATAATTCATATTTGCGCGCCTCTTTTCTACGTTGGATCATATAACAAGTGAACCCACCTTAAAACCTGGTCATGGCCATATGCGCAAAGCTGTAATAGCAAGCACAAGCCAATGTTAAAGTGAATTGAATTGAATTGAACCTGGCAGCTCTGCAACATAGTATAAATTTTGATCCGGCGGTCGGATCCGTCTTTGTACCGCGCAAGCAGACATTAACATCTGTTAATGTCTGTAAATCGGTACAGACTGCCTATACCGGCATTGAATCTTCAATTCGATCGGCGCGGTTGGATGATCCGGCTTTCGTCCGACTTTTCCGCCTAGGAATTTACAATAATTTAAAATTATTTCGCATTCATTTATTAAGTTTTCTTAGTTCATTAGTTTTTAGGGGTTGTCTGGGCAATCACAATATGGAAATAATAATTAGATTTTTTTTAAATACAAGAATTTGTCAAAGACATTAAATCGACAGATTTTGATAGTTTGTTTTGACAGTTTTAGGGAAAATAACAATTTTCACTTTATAAAGTATGAAAAAAAGGTTTTATATTTTCGATGAGCAACTACTTATTCATTCAGGCTAAAAACAAAATATTTACTTCCCGTTGCGATTTCGCAGCAGAAAGTCAAATATTTGTGCTTTGGTTTATTTTTATACCCAACCTCTATTACAGCGGGAGTAAAAGAATTCTCTGTCGGTAAAAATACCACTGTCGATAAATAAAAAAATTTCAACTTTCATGTCAATTTAATGAATAATTGTTATTGCAATACAAAATAAAAAAAATTATCAAGAATACTTTTTACACTTTATTTTATTATCTACAAGCTGTGAATATTGACATAAACGAAATCTTTTGCTAATATAATTATTTTGAAAAATTATTTTAATAAACATTAGAAACTAAAATAAAATAATTAAAAATTTTGTAATTTGTTTTTTAATACGTGCCAAAATGTTATAATAAAATTTTAATAATTTGAAGTAATAATGAAATTTTGTTCATTAGAATGTTTACAATTTCAGAAACATAAAATTAATTTTGTATCAACTATCAACAGAAAAGTTCTTTTGAAAATATAATATTAATTTATCTTTCACATTTTTTTCGTGTCTGACCCCGACAAAAAGCACTCGCTTCGCTCGTGCATCAAATGTCGGGACAGGCGAATGTTGTTTGCATGAGAGAGAGAGAGATAGAGAGACAGAAAATAAACCGGAGCTTCACGAGTGTCCGCTAGAGGCGTTGAAGCGATGAGCAAATATACTATTTCATAACGTAAACATAAAAATGGCGTTATTTGTCCCTCCGTAGGTTGACGTAATGTGAATGTTTTAAGTACGTAGTTACGAAAATACTGCGAATGACAGTTCAGTTCAAAAAAGAGCTTTGTTTATTCTTGTTCGAGTATTTTCGTAACGCTAGTGTTGTTGCAATTCCGTCCAGTAGAGGCGTGATTAAGTATTCGTTCAATTATCTATGTTTACCGTGACTTACAGCTGCAAAGCAGCGTCTGTCAAATCCAGAGGTTTCTAACCTTCTTTTCAAGATCACTCACTCGTTCGTTTGTTTTGATTATTACTATTTTTATTTATGTCGAGATCACTCGTGTGAAAAATTCTGTTTTTATTCTTTAATGATATTATTTTTATTAATACGTCGAAGTATACGACTAGGTTTCGAGGGGCTTCGCCCACCGGTAGCTTGAGGTATTATAAAATGCGATTCTTTAAAATGTCGAATCTTTTGTTCTTCAAATGATACGAATTTTTCGTTTTTTTCAAGGGTAAACGGGATTTTTCTCTTATTTCTTCAGTTTTTCTTTCGTTGTTTATTAAAATATTTTTTTAAGAAAAATTTTTGGGTTAAAGTTTTTTCCTACCATTTTAACATATTTAAGGCATTCCATGTCAAGTGACCCAAGTGTCTTACGGTGTAATGCTTGTTTCAATAATTTTTTACTCTTAAACTATTAAACATGATAATTTGACAAGGTACATTTTGGAAAGGTTTTTTCATGCTCTTTCGATTGAAAATAGGCATTAAAAAAAAATTTTTTGCCCCAAAAAAAACCAAAATTAAAAATAAATTTTAATTTTTTGCAAAAAGGGCAGCTTTTTTTAAAAAAATGAAAAAATGGGACAAGAATGTTTAAACATTAAAAAACAGAGGTTTCTACTCATCCGAGCGCTCTAAACCCAGTTTTTACGAGAAAATTCATTTTTAAAATTTTTAAACATTCTTGTCCCACTTTTTTATTTAAATGTTCTTTTAGGAAAAAACCTCAGCTTTCGTTTAAAAAAAAGCTACCCTTTTTCCAAAAAATTAAAATTTATTTTTAATTTTGGTTTTTTTTGGGGCAAAAAATTTTTTTTTTAATGCCTATTTTCAATCGAAAGAGCATGAAAAAACCTTTCCAAAATGTACCTTGCCAAATTATCATGTTAAATAGTAAAAAATTATTGAAATAAGCATTGCACTAAAAATCCCAAAAATTTAACCCCCTCCCCCTCGGAAAATATTGGACTAGGTAAAAAATATTTTCACGAAAAATTACTATCTATTAGTACTACAAAAGCCCCAAGTTTTGCTACGATTCGAGAAAAATTTTTCTACACCTGGATCACTTGACATGCAATGCCTCATTTATATAACTGTGTATTTTGCACGTCATATAATGTCGACAAATAGAAAAAAGGTGTATCCTCGGAAAATTTAACATAACCGTTGAAAAAACCAAGACGCTCGATGCGAAATATTTCCTCATCAATTGAGTTTGCTGAAGCTGAGGATTATTTTGACGCAATTTTTATTCCAGACTCAGATAATTTCAATTAATCTAAAAATAAATTCACTGAAGAAAACGGCTTAAGTGATACTGACTGTTGTGAAGATGACTTACCAATTACAAAATAATCTTATATCCAAAAATACGAAAATTATTGTTTCACAAAATAAACTTCAAATTAATCATGTTTATGATAGCGATAAGGATGAAAAAATGTAAGAAAAAATTGATTTAAAACTTATTAATTTATAAAATTAAAAAAAAATTTTAAATAAAATAAAATTTGTTTAATTTAAAAATAAAAAATAAGATTCTCGATGTCCGCTATATTACATCCGCTCTTTTGAATTTTGTAAAATTAATATCAGATTCGTAATCAGCGATCCCAAAAACCCCCAAGTACGGATTTGTAAGAGACCCCAACGATTTTTGAAACTTTCGTCCGTCATATTACATTTGCTACTTTGAATTTAGGAAAACTAATATTAGATTGGTGATCAGCGACCCCTAAAACCCTCGAGTACGGATTTGTAAGAGAAACCATCCAATTTTGATAATTTTGTCCGCCATATTACATTTGCTATTTTGAATTTAGGAAAACTAATATTAGATTGGTGATCAGCGACCCCTAAAACCCTCGAGTACGGATTTGTAAGAGAAACCATCCAATTTTGATAATTTTGTCCGCCATATTACATTTGCTATTTTGAATTTAGGAAAACTAATATTAGACTGGTGATCAGCGACCCAAAAACCCCGCGAATACGAATTTGTAAGAGAATTGAACCAATTTTGAAAATTTTGTCTGCCATATTACATTTGCCATTTTGAATTTAGAGAAACTTACATTAGATTGGTGATCAGCGACCCCGAAAACCCCCGAGTACAGATTTGTAAGAGAATCCAAACAATTTTTAAAACTATTTTTCTCCATATTGGATCCGCCATTTTGAATTTTGGAAAACTAATATTAGATTGGTGATCAGCGACCCCTAAAACCCTCGAGTACGGATTTGTAAGAGAAACCATCCAATTTTGATAATTTTGTCCGCCATATTACATTTGCTATTTTGAATTTAGGAAAACTAATATTAGACTGGTGATCAGCGACCCAAAAACCCCGCGAATACGAATTTGTAAGAGAATTGAACCAATTTTGAAAATTTTGTCTGCCATATTACATTTGCCATTTTGAATTTAGAGAAACTTATATTAGATTGGTGATCAGCGACCCCGAAAACCCCCGAGTACAGATTTGTAAGAGAATCCAAACAATTTTTAAAACTATTTTTCTCCATATTGGATCCGCCATTTTGAATTTTGGAAAACTAATATTAGATTGGTGATCAGCGACCCCTAAAACCCTCGAGTACGGATTTGTAAGAGAAACCATCCAATTTTGATAATTTTGTCCGCCATATTACATTTGCTATTTTGAATTTAGGAAAACTAATATTAGACTGGTGATCAGCGACCCAAAAACCCCGCGAATACGAATTTGTAAGAGAATTGAACCAATTTTGAAAATTTTGTCTGCCATATTACATTTGCCATTTTGAATTTAGAGAAACTTACATTAGGTTGGTGATCAGCGACCCCGAAAACCCCCGAGTACAGATTTGTAAGAGAATCCAAACAATTTTTAAAACTATTTTTGTCCATATTGGATCCGCCATTTTGAATTTTGGAAAATAAATATCAGATTTGTAATCAGCAACCCAAAAATCCCCCGAATACGGATTTGTAAGGGAATCGAAACAATTTTGAAAATTTTGTCCGCCATATTACATTTGCTATTTTGAATTTAGGAAAAATAATATTAGACTGGTGATCAGCGACCCAAAAACCCCCCGAATACGGATTTGTAAGAGAATTGAACCAATTTTTAAAATTTTGTCTGCCATATTACATTTGCCATTTTGAATTTAGAGAAACTTATATTAGATTGGTGATCAGCGACCCCGAAAACCCCCGAGTACAGATTTGTAAGAGAATCCAAACAATTTTTAAAACTATTTTTCTCCATATTGGATCCGCCATTTTGAATTTTGGAAAACAAATATCAGATTTGTAATCAGCGACCCAAAAAACCCCGAATACGGATTTGTAAGGGAATCGAACCAATTTTGATAATTTTGTCCGCCATATTACATTTACCATTTTGAATTTAGGAAAACTAATATTAGATTGGAGATCAGCGACCCCGAAAACCCTCGAGTACGGATTTTTAAGAGAATCCAACCAATTTTTAAAACTTTTTTCTCCATATTGGATCCGCCATTTTGAATTTTGTAAAATAAATATCAAATTCGTAATCATTGACCCTGAAAATCCTCGGGTACAGATTTGTAAGAGAATCCAACCAATCTTGAAAATTTTTTTCCGCCATATTACATTTGCTATTTTGAATTTAGGAAAATTAATATCAGATTCGAAACACCATCCGACAAAATTAAACTTTTTTTTGCAACCATGAACGAACCAAAGATTTTTGGAAACTAGAGCTCAAAAAATATACCCGTGTCTGGCCGTTTTTCGAGATCAAGTCGTTTACGGTTTTATGGGTAAAAACAACCCTTAAGTAGAAGGTAACCAATTATATAGCAAAAAATATAGAAAAATGGGAAATTTTTATTCTAAAATTCCTTGAACGTTATTGAGACTATTAAACATACCCTTAATATTATTTCAGGTCGAACCGTCAACCCCAAAACTACCCCTATTTCAATTTATTTAAAAGAAAAATAATGAAACTAAAAAGTTCCGAATTTTTTAAAAGTAATCGTTGGTTAATTGTAATATAATTCTACAGCCTATTGTTTTCAATTTTTTACCTCAACCCCTATCTCAAAACCTACCCCTAAGATAAATCAATATATTGAATACTGCCCTACAATTTTTGGAATTTTATAAAACTTCGTATTTAAGGGTTTTTGGGATCACTAATTACAAATCTGAAGTCGTTGTTTAAAAATTCAAAATAGTGTATCCAAAATGTCGGACAAATTAAAAAAATCATCTGATTTATATAAAATTTAATAACTGTGGTATTTCGGACTTGTGGAATATTATGAATCATTTAACCTTAAAAATAAGCGACCAAAATTTCCGAAAAAGGAGAGTTATTTTTAAAAAAATTTATTGTTTTTTCAATACATTGTTTTAGATATTTAAAAAATTATTTATAATTTAAACGATGACAACTCAAAAAAAAGGAACACATTTTTAATTTTAAATTTGTTTTGCAGTTTTTTGAAATACCACGGTTATTAAATTTGATAAAAATCGGTTGATTTTTTTAATTTGTCCACCATTTTGCATACGCTATTTTGAATTTTTAAATAACGACTTCAGATTTGTGTTTAGCGACCCCAAAAACCCTTATATACGATTTAGCTTACGGGCAGGTTTTGGGTTAAGGGTTGGAGTGAAAAATTGAAAATAATAGGCTGTAGAATGATATTACAATTAACCAACGATTACTTTAAAAAAATTCAAAATTTTTTAGTTTCATTATTTTTCTTTTAAATAAATTGAAATAAGGCTAGTTTTTGGAGTTGACGGTTCGACCTGAAATATTAGTAAGGGTATGTTTAATAGTCCCAATAACGTTTAAAGAATTTTTGAATATAAATTTCCCATTTTTCTATATTTTTTGCAATACAATTGTTTACCTTCTATTTAAGGGTTGTTTTTACTTCTAAAACCGAAAACGACTTGATTTCGAAAAACGGCCAGACACAGGTATCTTTTTTTTAAGCTCTAGTTTCGAAAATCTTTGGTTCGTTCATGGGTGCAAAATCGTGTCGGACGGTGTAATCAGCTATCCCAAAACCCCCCAAGTACGGATTTGTAAGAGAATCCAACCAATTTTTAAAACTTTTTCCGCTATATTACATCCGCTATTTTGAATTTTGGAAAATTTATATCAGATTCGTAATCAGCGACCTCATAAACCTCCGAGTACGGCCATATTGGATCCACCATTTTGAATTTTGTAAAATAAATATCTGATTCGTAATCTGCGACCACGAAAACCCCTGAGTAAACATTTTCAAGCCATAGTTTAAAAAAAATGTATATCCTGCATCAAGTTTCAAATTTTCAAAAATTTTTGAGTTTTTAGGCGCCATTTTGAAAAATTAAATATTTAAATTTAAATAGTCCATATATTTTTTAAAAATATAACAATCGAGTGCACAATTTATCGTAATGTTAGTTGTCAACAAAATTTTTCGACTTTAAAATTTAAGAATTTGTAATAAAAATCCTTAAACAATCGTGCAATTTTTTTAATTATATGCAAAAAGATATTGTTAAACAACTTTTTATTAATTTTCTAATATCATATTCGGATAGAGCAAACTTTAATGCAAAAAAAATTATTCGTCAAGGGTAAAATAATATGTTAAATAGAAAATATTTAAGTTTGAAGTCACACTAAAAATTCAGTGCATTCAGGCGTTAATAGGTTAATAAATAACAAAAACAGTAAATATAAAATATAAAATTTAATAACATTATTATTTTAATACATTTTTTCAAATTTAATGAAATATTATTAATAACATATGTAAAAAAATCATTCTAGTAATTTTCTTAATTTTGCCACTTCATCCTTCAACTCCTGAAATCTATTGTTTCTTTTATTTAAGTTTCTTTTCCTTTTCCTTCCTTCAGATTTTGAATCTATATTAAAATAAAATTGTTAATTATTTAATGTTTATTTAAATTTTTAATTTAAATTATAGGTTCCCCTTAAGTAGAAGCAATAACAAATGAGAGAATATTTACTTTCGGAGAGGACATCTAAATCCATCGTTTGCGTTTCCACATTGGTTTTCGTGGACTCGGAATCTATTAATTTAAAATTATAAAAATAAATAAATGTTTTTCTTACAGTACATTTTAGAAATGCGATTTATGATACAAACATTACACTGTAATTTTGAATTTTTTAATGCATTTTAAATAATTTATCAAAGTTAAACATATTTTCTTCAAAATTTTACTATCATTTCTAAGTTATGGGGTAAGGCGGGGCGAGATGGGTATACGAACGAGTATTTTTTTTAAATACATTCTTTGGTCAGAAAATGTTAAGTAAATAAATGTCTGAATTTTCGTAATAGTAGAATAGTTATTTTCGAATTTTTTTGAAAAGCATGTAATCATGGAAAAAACAATTAAATAATTTCTTGGTTTGATTTTATTATTATTATTCTATTTTTGCTTTTTATTACTCTCTAAGTCTGAATATGTGAAATGTTACTTATTCTACGTTATAAGTCGTCTTCTCGATCAATAAATGCATATACACTTATAAATAAGTGAATTTTTCACTTATTTTGATTGAAATTTCACTTATTACAATTGTATATGCACTTATTGATCAAGAAGACGACTTATAACTTAGAAATAAGTGAATTTTCACACATTCAGATTTACAGAGTATATTCACACAAAGCTTTAATGAAATTAATTTTTTTTATTTCTTGAAAAAGCATAATATGAGATCACATCTTTAAGTGCCTGACTACTAGTGCACTTACCCTAATGTAATATAAAAGTGTTATGGAAATTGGTAACATATTTACTTTCATACAGGACATCTTCGGTTTGCGTCCCCTTGGTGCATTTCTCAGGCTCAGTATCTATTAAATATTATAATCACTTTATTAAATACATTTATTAAATAAATTAAGTTATTTAAATGTTTTTTAAAATAGTATTTATGAGACAATTAATGTACGGCTATTTTAAATATTGAATTCAGATTATTATAGTAAACAGTAAAAAATGTTATTTTTTAAGTATTTCTCATCACCCAGTAAAAAAAAAGTATTGAGTGGAGCGTTTAGGAATTGAGTGAAGCTCTGAGCAAATACGGATTTCAGCAAAAACCGTATTGGGACGTTTGATTCAATCTTTTTTTCATCCGCCGAATACGGACTTATTTTAGCATTAAAATTTAAATTACATGCGTAGAGTACACATTATCAATTGAAAGCACAATTGTCCTGGAATATAGAAATGCCGATTTCGATAAGAAACAGTGAATATTTTTTATTTTTTGTTAAAAATTGGTAAGTTTAAATGGATTAAAAGAAATCTACTGCTACCAACAGAAAGTTTCTAAATAATTGTGGTAAATTCAAATGAAGAAAACAAAACAATGAAATTTTATTGTTTACCACTATTATCTAGGAACTTTCTGTCGGTAACAGTCGATTTCTTTTAGTCCATTTAAACTAACCACTTCATTTATTCACATGGTAAATTCAGTCGCGCTTATCAAACTTTGTTTTCACCAATTTTTAACAAAAAATAAAAAATATTCACTGTTTCTTATCGAAATTGGCATTTTTACATTCCAGGACAATTGTGCTTTCAATTGATAATATGTACTCTGCTCATGTGATTTTAATTTTAATGCTAAAATAAGTCCGTATTCGGCGGATGAAAAAAAGATTGAGTCAAACGTCCCAATTCGGTTTTTGCTCGAATCCGTATTGGCTCAGAGCTCCACTCAATACTTCTTTTTTTACTGGGCAGTTATTTATAGTCACTTGCTTTTTTAATTTAATTTAAAAATATGTTTGTAATGCAGAAAGAATAAGAATGATTACTATTAGGATGATTAAATTAAAAATGTCATTTTTGATCTTGAAAATTTTGATTTTTTGATGTTGAAATTATGAAACTTGACCTATACTCTTTTTTAGTTATGGAGAATATATGATGCATAAAAATAATAGCTGACGAGCAGAGTAAAAATCAATAGCCAATAATTGTAAGAATGTTTTTTTTGCTTATTCTTTTATCAAATAAATTCTTTCTATTTCAAATAGTGATAAAATTTGTATATTTCATAAATGTTCAGACATCAATTAAAACATAGTTCTAATTTTTTTTGTCTCAACTATTACATTGTAAGTTGGATCAAATTTTTTTTATTTTATTTTTAATGTTAGAATTTTTCGCTAATAGAATATTTTGAAATATGAAGATTTTATTTTATTTTTATGCTTAACAAAGATAATCTTCTAACTTTGCTAATGGTGACAGATTGACTTCAAATTTTTTCTATTATTTTTTGGTGTTAAGACGCAAATATATCATAAATGATGCACTCTTTGAACTAGCAGTTTAAGCATTTTAGCAAATAACTACACTGAAAGAAGAAAAGCACAGAATCCGTACTGTGTCGAACACCGGCCGTGTAAAATGGGTGTCAGCATTCGTTCTTCAGTTTTATTCAGCTGATGTCGTTCACAGTACAGATACTGCACTCCAGCACCACGGCGGCGGTACGAACTAATTATTACAGGGTATCCGTTTCACGTTTTCGTAAGGTATCTGTCACACAGTGGCACCGCCTCTGCGTTCAATTGGAGTACAGATGCTGAACTTTTCCATTTCAGAATCTGTGCCTTTCTTCTCTCAGTACATCTATGCCTCATCATCCCTTATATATATATATATATTCTTATCATAAAGTACTTAAATATACATTTTTACGAATGTTTAGGGCATATTTACTTTCCCGTGTGGCATCTGATGTTTGCGTTTCTTCGGTACATTTCTGAGTCTCACCACCTATTAAATATTATAATTATTATATTAAGAAAATCTTCTAATCATACAAATTTTTTACAACTAACATTTATGTTATTGCATTTGCATTAATTTAAATAATACCATTTTAAAAGTTTGCTATAAACAGACTATTTCGATGAAGATCGGTTAAAGCGTTGAATTAAAGAATTCTTAATGCTTATCAAGCAATTGATTTAAATTATTAGAAAGTTTCAGTTAATTCATTGATAAGATTTATTTACCGAAATGGTATAGATTATAACGAATTCCTAAAATGCTATAGTTTTTCACCAAGCCTAAGATATAATATAATATCTAATTTTCCAAATAGAAAAATTCTAATATACATTTATAACGACTTTCTATAAGTAGTCTTATTAATACTGTACCAATTGACAACAGATCATTGGAAGTTTGCAAATCGTCTTTAGGTCCTTCGTTTAAAACTTCTGAAAAAAAATTTTTGATTTCCTAAAAATATTGTATAAAACAGTTCTTTAAAGAATTTTGTTGCCATATGATAACTCATGCTGACACTGATTTTAGTGCGACAAATGCAAATGCAAATTGACAAATAACCGAAGTTAATTTTGAAATAGAAAAAATATATACTACATTATTTATATAAGAATACTTTTTTGAATTCAGAAGTCTCATAATTAATTAAAGTGACCTATAAATAATGAATTTTACAATTTTGTTCATTCTTTTAATAAAAAAAATTTTAATTTCAAATCTTGTTGGTTAAGTGCAAATATTTTTAAATAAGTATAATTCTTTATTAACATTTTTCGGAAAATGTAAGGTAAAAGATTTTTAAAAACGGACTCATCAACTTTCGTACGCTTGCTCCTTAATTGTACTTGAGCTCAAATTAAAGTTTAACTTTTCGTGTATACTTAAAAAAAATCCCAATCTTCAACAATACCCTCAATGTCAATTGTTAGTCCATTTTTTTGAAAGGTAAAACCTGTTTCTTGAAAAATTTTAGTACCTCTGGTAAGGGGGGCGATCAAAATAAGCCATAATAAATCTAACGTAATTGATAAATGTTCCTTATTGTTAAATTTCTCATAAGCAATTGATATAAGTTATATATTACTTATTTTACTCTCTAAGTCTGAATATGTGGAAATTCATGTATTTCTAAGTTATAAGTCGCTCTCTCGTTCGATAAGTACATATACACATACAATAAGTGAAATTTCACTTAAAATAAATGAAAAATTCACTTATTTATAAGTGTATATGTACTTATTGATCGAGAAGACGACTTATAACGTTTAATAAGTGAAATTTCACATATTGAGATTTAGAGAGTACGTTATTTAATTTAAAACGCTTTTATTCAAAAACTAGCAGTCGTACGCGTCTTCGACGGGTTTTAGTTTCTTTAAATACATTCAATTTTTTTTTCAAAAATGAAAAATATTTGGGAATTACATTTGAAAGGAAAAAATAATAATTAGCTACCATTAACTATTGTATTAGAAAAAGATTACTATTTTAAATCATTGATTGACTTATTATCATCAAATAATTTATTTTTAACCAATTAAAATGCAGAAAACAATGTTTGGCAATTATTTGTAGAAATTTAATTTTAGTATTATGAGTTAATTCAAAATTTCCACTAATTTTTGAAGTTATATTAAAGTCGATTTTGAACTAATTGAATCATAATTGCTAAAATCTAAAATAAGACCTACATTGCAAGCTGAATTCACAGTTTTTCCCGATTAAATTAAATTCCTGCAAATTTCCCGTTTTTTCCAGTTGGTAGAACCCCTGTTAAAAGTATAAGAACAAACAAAATCCCGTCGAAGAGTATTTTTATAAAATAAGTGGATTTTTTAGCCATTTGTAGTTTTATTCATCGTTAATACTTATCAAGAACATTTATATTTGATAAGAAAAGATACACCTGGAAAAATTTTGACAAAGCTTGGAAAAACCGGATAGTTTGTTTAACAGAAATAATAATAGACACCCTGTTTAACTTTTGCCTTTATAATGCTCAAAACATCCCTAAAAGTTAAATCTAGAATTAAAATAATAAAACATTTTACTATAGAAGTTTTTTTCAGTAGCATAATGCAAGTATCATATCACAGGTATTTTTGAATTTCTGCAGTATCAATTTTATAATAAAAAATATCCATTTTTAAAAATTAAAAAATAATTTAAATGTTATGAATTAATATTTTTTAATGTCATGTACCATTTTTAATATTTTTGAAGTTTTGCATTTAAAATATTTTTGACTAATTAGATAAACAAATAATTCAATATTCCATTATTTTAACGTCAAAAGTCTATCAAAGACCCCAAAAATATTATTGAATTAAGCTTGATAGTAATTGGCCTGTCAATTATAATTTTTCAATTTTTTGATATTAAAAACGGACATCAAAGTCTCATTTTATTAATTTCCGTGCTGGACCACGAAACTCTTAAAATTCATAAAACACTATTAAATGTTGTAAGGAATTACTTATGATTATATCGACAACGATATTTCACGATTTATCAAAAATAAGAGTGGTGTCCACAACCGAATCAATTTAGATGCCCACAACCAAACTTGACGATCATTTTAAAACATCATGAAAAAAATTTTACTTGTGGACATTTTTGTGATGCTTGGTATTGGATTATAAAATATAACACATTTGCTGTGTAAATACGCTTGGAACTTATCATTTTAATTAATTCACTTCGATTTTTTTAAAAATTAAAACAATGTTTAAAAATACATTTTTGTTATATTCAACGTGTCGAAAAATAAATTTATGTATAGTACAAAGCGGAGTTGTCTAATCATTTTTGTATTGACATAGAAAACTACGTTAGGTCATAACATATACGTGATATTTGCCAGATTAGACAAATCTCATTTCTGTCAAAAGTTCTGCTTGGGTGTCCACAACCGAACCATGCCCACAACCGAACCTCTTCCCCTACATACTCTCTAAATCTGAATTAGTAGTTTTCTACTAATGAAATAGTGCGGATTCGTTTACTAATTGAATTAGTAACTGTTTTTACTAATTTTTAGTACTTTTTTTTACTAATTATTAGTAGAAAATTTACTAATTTGATATAGTAACAAATCCGCACTAATTCAGATTTAGAGAGTACATTCATTCATACAGGCAGGAAATTTTCTATTACCATTTTTGGATTTTCCATTGTTCAAATAAATAAATTATGCATAGAAAAAATTAATTTCGTGCAATGTTCAGCGACAAAAGTCTGATTTTGTTAATATAGATTAAAGCTTTAATTTAAGTCTAGAAATAAAATTATATTTTCTTTAATTTTAAAGCAAAATTCAAAAAAATTTTGACAAAAACAGTTTCCTCTTTCAAAATATGTTTTGCTTTTCAAAAAATGGGCTGCAACTGACATTGAGGTTATGGTGGAGGATTGGAATTTTCAAATGTTGTAAACGAAAGGTTAAATTTTAATTTGAGCTAAAATAGAAGTTTTTACGACCTTTTTTTGTCGCAAGATGTGTTAAAACTTTACCAAAAAGGGATTTTTTTACCTTTTAACATCTTTTTCTTGAAAACAAGAACTGATGGCTAATTCTTATTTGTAGATTCTTAATCAGCGTAAAAAATCCTATCAAGAACATCTTCAACATTTGTCGCACCAAAATTGTTTTTAATTTAGTTAAAAATTTTTCAATATTTTCAAAGGAAAAATGTTTTCTGTTATTTTAAGTACCGTAAGAGAGGCTACATTCGCTCATATAGGGTAAATTCGCTCAACAGATATTTATTTTTTAAAATTCGATTAACATACTTTTTAGAGAGAAATATTTAAAATTTACAATTGTTTTGGTTAATATAAATAGTAAACTTTAATTTAAAATTTATTTGCAGCAGATTCATTGGTAACTTTCAATAAAAATTATATTTAAACCACAAGTTAGTAATTTTCATATTGAACAAGTAATATGAAAACGTTGGTAATAAAGCTTTACTTGAAAATTTTTAAGTTGAATCCTTCTGAACATTACATTTTCTGTATCGCCAACATGATTTTCGTAAAGCACAAAACTGAAAGCAATAAATAGATTCTGCAAAAAATCAATTAAAAAAAAATTCAAATTTGTAGTGTAAATTCGCTCAGGAAATAAGTCTACAAAAAAGATGTTTGAGCCTAGATATTTTAAGTATGTTAATTATTTTAATTTATAATTCGATTTTTTTTAATAATAGTATTCTTATAACTAAAAATTAAAAATTGATCGAAATTAGCCTCATTTACAGTATTTATTGTGAATTTTTATTTACCTATATATTCATCACCGTGTTCGTCTTGGAGATTGATAAAATCGTCTAAATTGAATATAATAAATAATTTTAATATAGTTTCTTACACTTTTTATGAATAACATGCATGAAAACATGTATACAAAAATATTTGTTTGTTAATATGTACCAGCTTCATTTTCAGTTACAGAGACAATTAGTGATGTTGCGGCATTAATTGTTGAATTATCTACAATTACTTGAGCATGAGAAGGTAAAGATGTACAAATTGTAAAGTTTCCATCTACATTTGCAGAACTTTCAAATTCAACATTTGTTTGAAGATTAGTTGTCGATGTAGTAATTAGTGGGATCTGCATTTCTATAATTTTTAAAAAGTATTATGTATGTTAAACTAAATATGAAAAATTACACTGGGTCAAAAAAAATAATTATGTTGTGTTTATTTCAAAATTTTTGTGTTTATTGAAAGTTTGGGTGTCAGTAAAGTAGAAAATAGCAAAAAATAATTTTTAACTTAATAAAAACCCTTAAAGTAGGGTACTGAATTATTAAAAACGGTGTTTTTGCATTTTTTGAAGTCATGTAAAAAGAAAATAGGAAGACATAAAAAGCTCTAATATGTGACTTGCAGCGGCAAAAGGGACCTTAGCTTCCATGTAAATACATAAAGCTGAGGTCCCTTTTGTCGCGGCAAGTCACATATAGCTTAAAAAAAAGCTCTAAACTTTATCTTTAAGAACCAAGCA
The DNA here is from genome assembly GCA_032873175.1 of Leptopilina drosophilae. NCBI lineage: Eukaryota > Metazoa > Arthropoda > Insecta > Hymenoptera > Figitidae > Leptopilina > Leptopilina drosophilae. Next base: position 46,421,420 of record CM065483.1, read on the forward strand.
TTGGTACATATCAATTTTTCATCATCAAATTTGCTTCAAATTTGTTACTCGGGGTTTTTTCAGCTTTCAACAATTCAAAATTGCGGCTTCAACAAAAACCTCAAGTACCAAGTCTCGAGCGAATCTGAACGATTTTTAACATTTTATCCGCCATGTTAAAGCCGCCATTTTTAATTTTTGAAAACTGACTTGGGATTCGTCATCAGCGAAACCCAAAAACCCCCGAGCAACAAATTTGAAACCAATCCGATGATTAAAAATTGATATGCACCAATTCTTAGATTCTCAGTCATTTTTAATTTTCAGTTTTGGTTCTTAAAGACAAAGGTTCGAGTTTCCTTTTAAGACATATTAGAGCGTTTTATGTCTTCCCATTTTCTTTTTACAGGAATTCAAATAGTGCAAAAACACCGTTTTTTAATAATTCAACAACCTATTTTAAGGGTTTTAATAAAGTAAAAATTTTTTTTTGCTATTTTCTTCTTTACTGACACCGAAACTTTCAATAAACACAAAAATTTTGAAATAAACACAACATAACCATTTTTTGTTACCTAGTGTTATTGTTCTATTGTTAGATTTGATACTTAACCCACTCCATTTTCAATTGTCGAATTATTTACATCTTCTTGAGAAGGTGAAAATGCCGTAGTACATTCGTTACGATCATCTAAATTAAAAAAAAATACATATATACATATATATATATATATATATAGCCAAAATAAGTGAAACCGGCCACTTGAAAAATTTTTGTCTCCAATTTTCAAGTTATCTATGATTTTTGGTAGATATATGAGTACACTTTTTTCCCCTAAAGTTTTTTTCAAAAAAAAAAATTATTTTTGAAGTAATCAGGTGTTGAAGTTTTGGGTCGTTTTATTTTCATTTTATTATTACTTTGAAACAAATAAAGATAATTAAGTGAATTTTTTTTTAAATTAAAGCTTAAAGTCTTTACTTTAAGGATTAAATAAAGCGATTGCTAAAAAATGAAAATTTATAATTGTTATTAACAATTCTTTTAAACAATTGCAAATTGAAGAATGTTCTCAATGTTTTTCAAAAATTAAATTACGATGTATTGATGCGTAAAACTCTAAGCATTAAAATAAAAAAAAAGAAAAATCAGTAACCTCCAATATTATAGAAATTATGTAGATTTTTCTGACAAAATGCAGGCGAAAATCGACTTTTAATCATAAAAATCCGCTTGAAAGCGTGAAGTTTCTAACAAAACAAAAGACAATCTTATTTATTCGTTTGCAATTTTATCTTTTTCCAGTTACTCGAGTCGAATTTTGCCTGCATTTTTTCAGAAAAATCTACACAATATCTATAATATTAAAGGTTACTGATTTTTCTTTTTTTTATTTTAATGCTTGGAGTTTTACGCATCAATACATCGTAATTTAATTTTTGAAAAACATTGAGAACATTCTTCAATTTGCAATTGTTTAATAGAATTGTTAATAACAATTATAAATTTTTATTTTTTAGTAATCGCTTTATTTAATCCTTAAAGTAAAGACTTTAAGCTTTAATTTAAAAAAAAATTCACTTAATTATCTTTATTTGTTTCAAAGTAATAATAAAATGAAAATAAAACGACCCAAAACTTCAACACCAGATTACTTCAAAAATAAATTTTTTTTTTTTGAAAAAAACTTTAGGGGAAAAAAGTGTACTCATATATCTACCAAAAATCATAGATAACTTGAAAATTGGAGACAAAAATTTTTCAAGTGGCCGGTTTCACTTATTTTGGCTCTATACATATTACATAGAAAAATAATTTTCTGTGTTTCATATGCCAAAGGCAGAAATATCGCTTAAAATTTCTTTTCTTTGCGTGTCATGAAATAATATTTTTTACATGGTTGTTTTTTTTAATAATAATTAAAATTACTTTGTTTTGCCCAATGTGAATGTTTCCTTTTTGAATATTAAATTTAAAAATTTTGTACCGACATTTACTTAATCGGAAAAGAGTTTTTCAATAATAATCCCGTGTACTATTTTAAAATGAATAAACAATAAAATGCAAATTATGATCTACGCAGAAAATCGCCCTTATAAGTATTGTTAGTTACCATCATCAGCGTTTAACGTGTTCTCATTTTCAGAAACATCTAAATCTAGAAAAAAATTTGTAATAATTAAAAATTATTTTTATTTAGAATATAAAAGATAAATGAATAAATTAATAAAAGGAAAAAGATTTGTATTGAATAGACTATGATTATTAATTACCTGTTTCAGTGACAAATGTTTCTATGCCGTTCAATATTTCTGTCGCATTTGAGCGAACTAATTCTATATGTTTTGTAGCTAAAATATAATGTTTATAAGAGTTTGGATTTATCAGGATAATATATATAAAATTTTAAATAGACTTGTTTTTTATTTTATAATTGTGTAAAAATTCTTTTCATATTTTCAAAATGTAAATCTTTTATTTTCATAATTCTGCACTGAATTTCGTGTGGATTTCGTCACGAAATATCAGTTAAAAATTTCTTCAAAAATATTCGGCTAGATTTTCTCACGAAATTCATACGAAATTCAAGCGAATTACGAACGAATTAATTAAAATTTTTTTTAGAAAATTCTGGACGAAAATTCGTATGGATTTTCAAACGAATTGTCAGATAAAAATTTCTTTAAAAAATGATCGGACAGATTTCCTTACGAAATTCGAACGAATTGCGAACGGATAGATATAAAATTTGTTTGAGTATATTCCGCACGGAAATTCGTATAGATTTTTAAACGAAAAAATTTTCGGACAGATTTCCTTACGAAATTATTAAGAACATTCGTGCAGAATTTTCTAAAAAAAAATTTTTTAATTAATCCGTTCGCAATTCGCTTAAATTTTGTATGACTTTTGTATGGAAATCTGTCCGCATATTTTTAAAGAAATTTTTAGCTCACAATTCGTTCGAAAATTCATACGAATTTTTGTGCAGAATTAAAAAAAAAATTATATTTATCCGTTCGCAATTCGCTCGAATTTCGTATGAATTTTGTAAGAAAATCTGGTCGAATATTTTATAAGAAATTTTTAGCTGACAATTCGTTCAAAAATCCATACGAATTTTCGTGCATAATTTTCTATAAAAATTTTTTAATTAATCCATTCGCATTTCGATCGAATTTCCTATGAATTTCGTGAGAAAATTTGGCCGAATATTTTTCAAGAAATTTTTAGCTCACAATTCGTTGGAAAATCCATACGATTTTTCGTGCGGAATATTTTCTAACAAATTTCATATTTATCCGATCGCAATTCGCTCGAATTTCGTATGAATTTCGTCTGGAAATCTGGCCGAATATTTTTTAAGAAATTTTTAGCTGACAATTTGTTCGAAAATTCATACGAAATGAATTTATATCTGTTTGTAGATTCTTACGTTTCAGAGTGTACGTAAATGTACCAGTTACTGCACTTAATTTTGTTAAAATTTCTTTCAGCGGCAATTTTTTTGTCACTCCTTTGTGATAAATGTCTTCCATGACTTTTGTGAGCTCATTATCCTTTTTAATTTTTTTGTCTTGAGTTTTAATTTTTCCTAAATTTTCTGCAAAATAATTACTTTATTTATATAATAATATTTTAATTATAGTAAGTAGGGGAGACGGGAAATTGTTAAGTTTAATGTTGATTCATGTTCTTGTTCAACATAAGCTTAATTGACATTTTTTAATCATACAACAATTTCTATAGAATGACTACATTCTACAGAATTTTTTATGAAATTTAATTATAGAAAACAGAAGTAAGAACGTAATATAGATAGACTTTTCAACATTTTTGATTTGGTTTTAAATGTGGAAACACTTTTAAATCTGTATCATATTTTTAGCTCTTGTTTTGCTTTTAAATTAAACATAAATCGATTTTCAAAAGCAATTTTTAAAAAACAACTTTTTAAAAGTTTTTGTCATAAAAATTAATGTCTTTTCCAAAAATATCTGCAACATTTTCACGTCATTTATTTGCTATTAAATGTTGAACAAGGATACCTAAGCAAAAATTAACAATTGACACAATACTTACTACCCAGGTGCGAATTTCGGTCGGCCGCCACAGTTGGAACGTCGGGCCAACTGTGGCAGCCGAAGTTTCGGCGCCCAAAGATGGCCCGATTTTGGTTGAAAGTTTCTCCCAAAGCTGGGCCAACCGGGAATGCTACTTTGACAAACGTAAATATTTGATCGTCTGGCCAACTGTCAGCCACAGTTGGGCCAACGGTCGGGTGAACTTTGGCCGCCAAAGTTAAAAAATCGTTTTATTGATGGTCGGCCCGACCGCCACCCACAGTTGGGCCAACGGTCGGGTTCAGTTGTAGCTTATAAAGTTATCACGCTCCTTCTTCAGAAATGTGAGCGTAGCATAGTGGTAGCGTGTATGTCTGTAGTGCGTAAGGTTGCGGGTTCGATCCTCGCTAGCGTTAAATATTTTAATATGTATATAACTAATATAATGTATATGCGATAAATGTGTGATCAATGTAAGGTAATTGTCGACTTGTGGTCCTTCAATAAACATTTTTTTATTAACATTTGTCATTGGTTGGCAAGACTACCTTTACCAAAGTTGGGCCGACCGTGGTTACCGAAGGATGCCCAACCATTCGATCCCACGGTCGGCACAACTTTGGCATCCATAGACGACCCAAATTTGGTGTCAACGGTTGGTCTAACTGTGTCAATCACTGGAAGGCCGGCGTGATTAATTCACAGGGTGGACCGACCATTGGCTGACGAAGTTGGGCCGATCATGCACACGGTTAGCCCGACTATAGTCTGACCGACAATTCGCACCTGGGTGAGTACTGGTTCAGTATTGCTGAATTAAAAATTTAATACTTTCAAAAAAAAAATTAAAGATTGAAAGGAATCTTCTTTTAATGATAGAACGCCCGACGTCCTTCCAGCAGGACCAAAAAGACTCAGGCAAGTTCGTCCGAAACCGCTAAATAAAACTATCATGGATTGACATAAACAAGAAGTAATAAATATCGTTGTAAAGGTGACAAAATAATCTTTCAGCACATGTAATTATCGAGCTTTTTAAGTTCAAACCGAAGAGCAGGTTAAATTAAAGAAGTTGAATTTTACAAAAATTCACATAATTTTTAGTCATAGAATGACGAAACCCGGTCATGCCGGCAGGAAAGTTTTCGTTTTGTTTAAAAGACTACAAAGCCTTGGCATATAAATTTAGAAACTCGATATTTACATAATTGTTGTTTCATTTCCTTTTTCAGCGATACATTTAGTTTTGTAATTATCCGCTTCCATATTAATTTTATAAAGTAATTTCGAAGAAAATTTTTTTCAGCTTCAGCATTTCTTTTGTTGAACAATATTAAAAATAACATCTTTTTTAATTAAAGAATTAGGTTGCACCTTAATATTAGCTTGTTTGTTGACTTTATTCAAGACCTGCAAAAAATTCAAACTTGACAGGGATAGAAAGAGACTTTTTAAACTAATAGTTGAGGAGTAAAAATTGCTAAACGTCATAGGGAGACATTGATTGACTTTATATACCGATATTTAAAGAGTAAAAAAACAAAGTACATTTGTAATTCCCATTATTATTAGTCTCCCCTAACTGATATTTTTGATAAAAATGTTTTTGTAATAATGATAATTTTTACCAATGACATTTTCGGCAGAGTTGCATTTTTTTAAAATTGACGTATGAAATTCAGTGCATTTATTAACAGTATTACATCTTCTTCTATCTGTGTTGATGATTGGTAAGGTTCTTTTTATTGGAAGGAAAGTTTCCATAATTTCGTTAATGAAATCAAGTTTTTCGTTATTTTTGCAATTTGTTTTTATTATTTCGCAAGCTTCTTTAATTTCATTTTTAGGTAATAGTGGCAATGCTATCGTCATTGAAAATACTTCGTCTTTCTGGATCAACTTATTTTTATGACGCATCCAGATTTCAGTCACAGCCTGAAAATGAATTTAAAAAATGTAGGTACTAGAAAAAATTTACATTTTTATTGCTGTAGTCTTTTGCAGTTGATAAAAATCAGTAAGAGAAAATAAATATAATGTTTGTGAAAATTTACGAATAAAAACTTCAGTTTGACCTAAGGTATCACATCGCCTAAACGCTTTTATATAAATTTTTAAAAAATATTTACCATACGTTCATATTATTATTCTTAAAAAACTTTCTGCTCTAGAATAAACAAGAAAATATTTTTAAAACATTTGTTGCAAAGAAAGTATAATACTTTTAAAACATTTGTTGCAAAGAAAGTATAATACTTTTTCACAAAAATCGTTTTCGATATTTTGATACATTTTATCGAAAGCATTTTAAAATCTTTTAAAGTAAATTTAGTAACGTATCGCAGCTGTAAGGGTTTTTTTTTACAAAAAATACCTTTTTTACAACCAGTAACTTATCAATTAAAAATTCAAATTAAAACTAAATATGCGATAAATTACCTCTACTTAAAAACTATCTACGGAAAGGTATAAAATCAGTTGTATTTACTTCCGTTCCAATTCCGTTTTAATATGGATGCTTTCGCTAGAGTAAAATTTTCTCAAAATTTTTGCTTATCATTTTTAGAGAGAAGGGTAGGAAAATAAAATTTTGGGTGAGTATGAAGTCATTAAATCTGGAAATCTAGAAATACATTGCAGGTTTGGTGGAGTTGACAAGAGCAATAATGAAGATATGTAACAACGCAAACAAGAGATTTGATTATCTATGAAAGGAAAAAAAGAAGCGAGAAAAGACAGTACGAGAAAGGAAGAGAGAAGAAATAAAAAATATATGACATTAAAAGAGAAGTAGCCACAGAAAGAAAAATATGCGGTAGACCTATAAAGACTAATAGAAAGGCTAAAAAAGAAGAGAAGAAATTGTTAGATAGTGATTAAAAAGCTAAAGGCAATCAAGGAAAAGGGTAAATAGAAAATAAAGAAGCTGTTGACAGAAATAGAGTCAAAAATGAACATAACAAATTTAAAAAGGGGTAGGTGGGAAAATAAGGAGAATTGTAAAATTGTGTTGGTGAAATTAGGAAGTTATGGAGTTGGAGAATAGTTAAAGGTACGAGCTGAAAGTATAGACGAGGATAATATTTGATCGGAAAAAAGAAGAGATTGGTTATTGAAAAAGAACACATGGGAAGAAAGAGGAGAAGGTAAAAGGGAAATAATGATAAGGGAATGCTTTTGGAATGATGGACTGCAATGGAGGTTTGAGGAAAATATAGGAAGAAATTAGGACTAGAAAGGAAACAGGGCTTCAGGAATGCTTAGAAGTAGGGAAAGCAAAAATGAGGGAGTAGTAGTAATTGGTAGCTATCTGGAATTTTGGCGGGTGAAAGAATAAACTTGATGTGATTTGGAGAACATTAGAAAAGTGGAACATTTTTTTTAATAGAAACGTGGTCGGATAAGTTGATTTGCAACGGAAATATTAAGGGAGACAAAGAGGGAAATTCACGTTCATGGGGAAATGGGATACAGTTATACATTAGACAGAAAAAAAAATTTATTTGATTCAAATACAGTTTATTTGATTCAAATAAAAATTATTTGATTCAGGTAAATAGTTATTTGATAACAGTCAAATAATCGGTTATTTGAATCAAATAAATTTTTTTCGGTGTATATGTTAGAGAAAAAGTAAGGAAATGAATAAGTTGCATGGGGATGTGAAGAGAAGTAGGCTCAGACCATTTCCTAGTTATTGTCATTTCGAAGGTAAAGTGGTAAAGGGAGAAAGTGTAAATGAAAGAGAGGAGATAAAAAATTGAAAAAACGGAAAGAAAGTTAAGGTATTTTGCAAGAAGATTGCATAAAGATAGGGCATAAACAAATTTTTTAAGATTTCCTTATTTAGAAAGGGTATTCTAATCAGTACCATTATCACCTATCTAGAAATTACTAATGTGGTTTGCCCTACTAATTCCTTTTCAAATATGGCCAAATCGGAAAATTTTTATACATATCTATATAAAAAGAAATAAGGGAAATAAATGTGAAATTTTAGAGGTTTATTACCTAGCTGTTTAGAAAAGGAGTAGAAGGGTCTTTGGTTTCTTGAAAATGGTTAAGTAAATTTCAATAAAAATGTCTCCTCATTTTTTTCAAAAACTTTTAACTTCTATTTTTCAAAATTATTTTGGAATAATAATTTTACCCGTGTAGAAATTGTCATTTTTTGACCATAATATGGCATGAAACACCTTTCCAGATTGCAGTTTGATCAGGGCCATGGCGAAATTTCTACACGGATATGTAAATAAGGAAATTTTAGACCAGAAAGTTCCCTTAAGAACAAAGATAGACAACCTGATTTTCAATATAAGACTTTGGAACCAAGCTAAAAACACTTAAAATAAAAAACAGAAATGCATTATGTTTTTTAAACAGTTTAATTTATAGGAAAAGGTATCTTTTTGAGTTTCGTATAATTTTAATTCAACGTGCTATTATGATTGACTGAGGAAGGAGTGAAATAGAAAATAAAATCATGGTCAAAGATCAAGTAAAAGTAATAAATAAATACAGGGTCAATTGAGTCAATTTACTTACTGATAATAACATTTTACACAATTGCAAAAGAATACAGCAAAAAATTTACAGAATTTTAATCTTTCTAAAAAAATCTTACTTTTGTTAGTGCATTGCTTAAAACTTCAAAATTTTAGACTAAACAGTAGTTATGGATATCAAAGATTCTAGAAGTATTAGTAAAAATTTACTCTAGGTGAGGATGTACGACGTAGAAACTTTATACCCAATCTCTTAATTTGGATCAATTAAAAATAAAGGTTTTAATTAAAAATCAGTCACTGACTTTTTACTTTTTAATCAATTAGAGATAACTGATTTGCAGTAAAAATTATAAATTTTCAAATTTTACATTTGTTTATGGATTGCAATTAAACTTTATACAATCAAACCGTTCAATTCTATAACTCGAGCTGTTACAATACGAATGTTTCTTGCAGAAAATATTATCCTACAACTCACAGTGATTTTACTAAAACTATCAGAAAATAAAAACGGTTCTTTCATGATTTTTAATTAGAATTTAACTATTTTTAAAAAACTTTCAGAACCAATGTGAAATGCAAATGAACGTGAACAATATTTAAATATGTAAGAATAAAAGTTCGACACTAGCAGCTTTCAGTCAATCTGGATACTTTTTGATGAGCTGTATAACATGGAATGTCAAGGTTACTTATGCGCGTATGGATAGTAATGCTTCGTTTAATTTAATAAGAACTTTATCATTATTAACCATTGTAACAGTTCTTTTCGACTGGAAGCAAAAATGAACAATTTTGTTTGGTTTCGAAAAGAAAGGCAATTTTTAGATTTTTTCTCTACAGAAAGCTTTGAGGTAAAATGTTCTATGTTAAACAATTGTTATTACTTTACTTATAGATTTAAAACTTTTAAAGATGTTTTGAGCAATGTAAAAACAAAAGTTTAACAGGGTGTCTACTACTTTTATTTAACAAAATTCGTATTTTTTCTTTAGTTTTATCCGTACCGGAAAAACCACCAAGTATAATGTTTTAAGTGAAACTGTTCAAATTTGAAAATTTTTAAACAATCTACTTATCTTGTTTGTTAGCAATTATTTATTTATATCACTATATGGTCTTATAACTAATTGAAAACAGCCATAATTATAATAATAATTCTTAATCTTAATTGCAAGTTATTACTCGGTGGATATTTTCAGGTTTGCTGAATCAGAATCTGATTTTAGATTTTTTAAACACCTAGGTAAAAAGTACCATGAAAATCTGAAACTGAAACTCAAAATAGTTGAATTTTACTAAATGATTTAGTAACCGTAATTTTACTTTACTTTTACATGGGCTTAAGAAAAATGTATTCTCTGTTGGTCTTATAACATAAAATGTGTATTTATCAGATAATAGACACCCTGTTAAATGTATAAACAGAACTAGAAAATATAATCCGCCGAAAACAATACGACAGCTAGTTTATAAATATATAAAACACACTTGTCTGAAGTTATGCCAGTCAGTTGTGTATGACGAATTGACGTAAACGCTTTTACAGGCGTTAAACAATTCGTCATCATAAGGTCCAACAATCAGCTCGACGTTCTGCATTTTGTCCTGCTCTTTTAATGCTTTAATGATTTTTTTTTTAATTTTTTCGGATGTCAATGTACTAATTCCAATAAAGGCAATTCGAGACTATTAAAATAAAAAGTATTTATGTAATTAAAAAAGGGGAACATTGTTAATATTATGTTTTAAAGTGTCATGCAGTCCCAGTAATCACAAGCACACAAAAAACCATATTTTTAATCCCATGACTGTCAACTGTTAGGTTATCTTCCTTAATTGAAAATAATTAGTCGGTGGATATTTTAAGGTTTGTGGAATAAGAATCTGATTTTAGATATTTTAAACATCTTAGTAACAAGAACCATGAAAATTTGAAACTGATTTCGTCAAAAGTCGTATTTAAATGTTGGGGTTAAAAAAAGAACACTAACTTTAAGGTCGGATAAGGTTTTTATTTTTAGATCCATTTTAAGGAAGAGTACCTACTATATAGTAATCTTGGAATTCAAAATTAATTTTTTTGTGCCGATGTAATTTTGAATTATTGAGTTGAGGTAAATTTTACTAGGATTTCATGAATTTCCTGTTTTGTTTTAAATAAGCGATTTTATATTATAGACATACCATTCCATCTTGAGTAACGCTGAATACTAGAAAATGCACGTCAAACTCGGGCATTATAATCTTAAAAAGATTAATTTTAATTTATTATATGCAACATGTATAACATAGTTGTTAACAAATGTATGTTCTACTTTGTCATTCATTTAATAATTCGATATTACATTGTAACAAGTATTAATAGAGAAATATCTTAGTTGACATTCGTCTAGAATAAGTCTCAAATGTGTTACTTTTAACATTGATGATTTGAAAATTTTAGAGTGTCACAATCATTTAAAATTAATTTTTTATTTAATTCTACATTTTAAATAATTTCTACTAGTGGATTAGAAATAGGTAGAATAATAATTGGGTGAAGAAAAAAATATTACTTTAGTATTATAAAATTAAAGAATTACCTTGAAAGAGTTTGTTACGTAAAGCGTCTGGACATTTTCTTTTATTTTAAGGAATTTAAGAAGAGCTGCTCCTTTCCGGACTATCTTTTCAAAATATTCACATTCTTTAAGTTTTGTAAAAAATGTTGTCGGTTCCATTTTTCAAATGACCTTAAAAATTTTCTACCAGTTAAAAAAGTTGTTAAAAAGTTACAAGGTTTTAATAATTCAAAAATTCATAATTAACTTTAAAATTTTTTATTGTGATATTTTTTTTCATTTATACGAATTTGGTATCATTCCAACGAACTTTTTAACATGATTCGAGAAGATATGAATGTCAAATTTTTTGAAAATAATTGTAAAAATCCATAGAGAAAATTATTTTCTAAACTCTAAAAATTAAAAACTTTGACCAATTCTTTGATTTCCATAATAACATGTAAAAAGCTTATTATGTTATTATAATTGTTAAAATGACGAATTTTTTTTTATAAAGGCTAAAGAGTTCAATAACGCCCGCGTGGAAAACGAAATATGGGCAAAAACTAGCAAACCATTGCTCATGAGCGTTTCCCATGGTTCAACTTAGATTTTTCGCTTATAAAAAAAATTGCAATTTTGAATTATTACAAAAATATGGATAAAGCATAGAAGCAAAAAAAATTATTTTTCACTTTTATGAGTAAAACAATTTGCAATTTTGAACTTTTGCAAAAACATGGAGATTTTTTTTCCACAGTCCAGATTCTACAAGTCATCCATCTTTTCCAAAAAATGCCTTACATGTCTGTAAAAACATATTAAGAATTAAATATATAGAGATAATTCTCTCAAAAAGGACAAATAACGAGTTTACTTGGTTTTAGATTAATAAAGTTACTTCAAATCTTTAAATTGTTTAAGATATGTAATTGAGGAACCGGATGTAGCAACTGCCGCTACGCGTTGTCGCAAGGGATATATCCGGCTCCTTAATTGGTGATAGAACTCTACTTTAATTTATTACCGGGTGGTGCTATAACACCATGTGTCAATTTTTATTTATCATTTAGAAGCAACTCTGTCTTTAATGCTCCGATGATTGAAGATTGTGATATATTAAAATATAACTGGAAGAATTGTTAAAAATTCCAATTTATTTTATTCTTTTTAAAGAAAAACGCCATTTTCGTGATTTTATCCTTTTTGAAAGGGTCACACTTATGTTTTTATGTTTATTGATAATAAAAATATATTAATATTTTAATCAACCAACCCTCCCCATTCTAACTCTTCTTGTGCATTAGTTATAACAATGTCGCGAAGCCTGTCTTTTTCTTTTGTCAGTTCTCCTACTTGCAGTCCATCTAGCAGTTGCATTAAGCGAATTTCTTCTCTTTTGCATAATTGTTGAAGTAATGCTAATAAAATATACAATTGTACAAATTATTTCTTTTATACTAATAGAATTAAGTTATATAAAATATCAAAGTACTGTTTTGTGTCTAGTTTACAAGCATGTAAAGTATTGCTTTTCTTACAGGCATTGCACAAAAGTAGTTTTTTGATGTCTGAGAATTAAAAACTGAGGATGGAGTGATTTATAAAATTTTGGAAGAGCGGTGAAATATAATTTTTCTTAGTGTAACATGAATTGAGAAAATAGTGTTGTAGAAATGGATATGAGTAGTTTTATAAATTATTTATCATTCAAAAAAAAGGTTCTGCTTAGGAATTGTTCAGAAATAACAGAAGAAGATACCCGGAAGATTATGCAATAAGTAGAAGAGGTTGATACGGGTTATTAAAGAAATAGGAATAATATGAAAAATATGTGTCGTGCCCGTGTCGTGCCTCGACACGACACAAATAACGCTTTGCAATTCGTGTCGTGCCTTGGCACGACACAAAGTTCGTTTGGTGATTCGTGTCGTGTTAAGGCACGATACAAAGTTCGTTTCAAAATTCGTGTCGTGCCTAAAAAAACACAAATAACGCTTGTAAGATTCTACACAGTGTTTCATGCGTGTTTTTAAAACGTTCCTTGACACGACACGAATTACAAATTTTCATTTGTGTCGTGTCTTGGTACGGCACGAATTTTAAATCGTTAATCGTGTCGTATCAAGGCACGACACGGGCACGACACGAATTTTCGTGTTTTTTCATGTTCGTGTCAGTCCCTGGAATAAATAACTGAGTAGATTTTCCTTTGATTTTTACCCGTAAATTTCCACACTCTTGGATGTTTTCCTCCAAGTAAAGCTTTCAACCTGCTATTCAGGGATTCGCATAGATTATTAGTCCTGTGTGGTAGTTTATAAACTGAAACTTGATCCTTCCTTCGTAACCAATACCGTTCGACATATCTTATGTACTTCAGCAATCCATTATGATATATTTCTTCATAATTCGGAACTTCAGCTCTCATTAATTCAATACATGTTTCAAATTTGTTTGCAGGAAGAAGTGCCATATTTATTGACATTTTTAAAATTTTTTTATTTGCTTTTTTTAAACCATATGTCTTCCACTTCTTTTTGCACGCCTACAAAAAATTATAATTTTTTTATTTACATATAAAAATTATTGTTACCCAACAATAATCTATCCCTATTAATATAAAATCATATCGCCACCGCCGCTGTTTCAGAAAGTTCTAAGGGCGCCCTTTCACAAAGGGTCGTCTAAACTTAAATCAAAATTTAGTTCAAATTTGAGGGCAGCTTTGACCTGAACGTCAAAATTTGATAAACAATTCACGCTACCCTCAAAATTTAGGTCAATTTTGAGGGCATTTTTGACCTAGACGTCAAAATCTGACAATTTCGCCGCCGCCGCTGTTTCAAGATTCTGTAAGGGCGCCCTATCCCAAAGGGTCCGTCATAACTTATGTCAAAATTGACCTATTTTTTGACCTATGGGTCAAAAAGAGAATAAAAAACGGCCTTATATTACGCTAAAATCTAAGTTTAATTTGACCTATTTTTTGACCTGTAGGTCAAAAAGGGGATAAATAACGGTCTTACATTACATTAAAATTTATGTCCAATTTGACATATTTTTTGACCTGTAGGTTAAGAAGGAGGATAAATAACGGCCTCATATTACCGCAAAACCTATGTCTAATTTGACATATTTTTTGACCTACAGATCACAAATATAAATCAAAACTTATGACAAAATTGACCTATTTTTTGACCTATAGGTTAAAAAGAAGGATAAATAACGGACTCACATTACGTCAAAATCTATGTCTAACTTGACCTATTTTTTGTTCTATAGGTAAAAACATAAATTAAAACATATTTCAAAATTGACCTATTTTTTCAAAAAGAGAATTAATAACGGATACATGTTTAATTTTGCCTATTTCTTGAGCTACGGGTTTTAAAAGAGGCCTTAATGTGGGCCATCACATTACGTCAAAATTTGATCTATGTTTCAACAACAGGTCAGAGCTTGCCCCCTCAAATAGAAGCGTCAAATAGGACATCGAAGCCTATACCAAAGACAATTTTATTTACTTGCAGGCTGTTATGGTACTACAAAATGTAAGTACCCTTAAAATTTAAGTCAATTTTGATGGCAGTTTTGAAATAAACGTCAAAATTCATGCTACCCTCGAAATTTAGGTCAATTTTGAGGGCAGATTGGACCTAGACGTCAAAAATTGACAAATAATTTCTGGTATTCTCAAAATTTAGGTCAATTTTGAGGGCAGTATTGACCTAAACGTATAAAGTTCACAAACATTTTCATGCTACCCTCAAAATGTTGGTCAATTTTAAGGGGTAGTTTTGACCTACGGGTTAATTTACTCTAACTAACTCTAACTTATTACTATGCATTCATGTTAAGAGAATATAATTTGAAAATAAAAATTAAAACAAATATAAGAAATAGTTAGGGGGTTGGCGCGCGAAGCGCGCAGGGGGACTTAAATCCCTTAGTATACATATATATATATATATACTAAGGGGTCTAAGTCCCCCTGCGCGCTTTACGCGCCAACCCCCTTACTAATTCTTATATTTATTTTTAACTGCCCTCAAAATTGACCTAAATTTTGAGGGTAGCAGAAATTGTCAGATTTTGACGTCTAGGTCAAAAATGCCTTCAAAATTGACCTAAATGTTGAGGGTACCGTGAATTGTTTATCAAATTTTGACGTTCAGGTCAAAACTGCCCTCCAAATTGAGCTGAATTTTGACTTAAGTGTAGACGGCTCTTTGTGAAAGGGCGCCCTTAGAACTTTCTGAAACAGCGGCGGCGGCGATATGATTTTATATTAATAGGGATATATATATATATATATATATATATATATATATATATACTACCGGCAGAAATTGTCGGTACGAACGACGGGCGAGCTACGAAAAGTTGCTGCCGAAATTAAATTAACATATTTTATTATTGAAAAATGATAGAAACTTGGTTCTTGGATCGTTTGAAAGCCAATTAAATTCTGCGTCGTTTGATATATAAATGAAAATTATTTGATATTTTTGAGAGATTTTATCACCTAAAAGATTTTGAAAAAAAATTGATTAATTTGTCTATTTTTGTGCACCATGTTTGTGTGGCTGCACATTCTAGAAAAATTTAGAGAAAAATTTTAAACTCTAGCAACTTAATCTTTAAAGTCTCAGCTTTTATTTGAGCCTTGAAAATTGAAAATCCGTTCAGTAGTTTTTGAAATATCTAAAAAAATATCCTAGCATGTTGTTTTATAATTTAGGCGGTGATACACACTTATTGCACTCACGCTGCTCACCTGGTTTGTTGCGGCAGGGCCGAATAAGCGGCATATAGAGTGGGGGTCATATTTAGAGGCCTTATTAAGTTTTTTGTAATTTTAGATTTAATATTCATTAAAAATTTAATAATTGTTAAAGTTAATTATTATATACATAAATAAGTTATCATTTTACAAACTTTCATGATCAAATAGTCGTTTATTTCTACGTACAAATTTTCACTTTTCTAACTTTTTTCCTAAATTATACGACTCTTTGATCATGAAAGTTTGTAAAATGATAACTTATTTATGTATATAATAATTAACTTTAACAATTATTAAATTTTTATAATGAATATTAAATCTAAAATTACAAAAAACTTATAAAGGGCTCCAAATATGACCCCCACTCTATATGCCGCTTATTCGGCCCTGCCGCAACGAACCAGGTGAGCAGCGAGAGTGCAATAAGTGTGTATCACCGCCTAAATTATAAAACAACATGCTAGGATATTTTTTTAGATATTTCAAAAACTACTGAACGTATTTTCAATTTTCAAGGCTCAAATAAAAGCTGAGACTTTAATGATTAAGTTGCTAGAGTTTAAAATTTTTCTCTAAATTTTTTTAGAATGTGCAGCCACACAAACATGGTGCACAAAAATAGACAAATTAATCAATTTTTTTTCAAAATCTTTTAGGTGATAAAATCTCTCAAAAATATCAAATAATTTTCATTTATATATCAAACGACGAAGAATTTTATTGGCTTTCAAACGATCCAAGAACCAAGTTTCTATCATTTTTCACTAATAAAATATGTTAATTTAATTTCGGCAGCAACTTTTCGTAGCTCGCCCGTCGTTCGTACCGACAATTTCTGCCGGTAGTATATATATATATATTAAATAATAAAAAGTTTTAAATAATTTAATAATGTTCACCTTCCCGTAGTGAAACCAGCAACCATGTAGTTTTGCTTGTAAAAATTTGTTTTTCACGCTCTTTTTCAGGGCTGCCTCAAAATCCGCCATAATGTTTTTTATGTTATTTTGCAGATTTGGACAAAGGTTGAAGAGATAATCGAAAATTTTATCGTACAATCCGGTTTTTCGGCAATTCATTAATATATAGATAGCTCCTACACCCTAACAATTGGAAGACATAAAAATTTAAAACTATATTAAAATTGATATTTAAACCTAACGTAAAATGATTGTTCAGTTAAAAATTAAATTAAGTAATGCAAGAATACAATCTTACGATTCATAAATATAAGAGACCATTTTTCTATTTGAACATGAATTTAAAATTATTACTTAATTAGCACCATTGTTTGCGGAAATTTGCTCTCATAACTCACAGAAAAAACTTTGAATAATTTTTGTTGCATCTCAAAATGAGTCTATGTTACGTGACATATAATGTGGCACAATCTGCCTTACTCATTTTTTATGCGTATTTTACCGGTTCCTCTATTTATCGAAATTTCCGAAGTTAACAATTTTCGTAAAAAGTTTTATAGTGTAAATGTGGGTATTATCGAGGAATTTTGTATAAGTCATACTTTCAAGTGGTTTAAAAATTATAAATGAATATATATATAGTTTTGTTTTTTATTTTAAATAAATATTTAAGCTTTTTTTTTAAATTGATAATGTTATAGAAAATAGTTTTAATATTTAAATAAATAATCAAATAGAAGACTCACATGCTTGTATTCTCGTGGGGCTTAGAATGACTTGAGGGTAATTTCGTGTGTGACCTACATGTTAGAAAAAAGATGTCTCCATTATCGGGACTGTAAATATTTAAAACAATCAGTTTTTTTTAACTAAACAAATTTTTTTTATGAAAAATAACAATAAATTTGCCAAAATATGAAAAAAACATCTCTTATACTTTTATATAATATAAAAACAATAATTTTTGACACCACTGCAGAGTTGAATCTCAAAACAAGGTGAGCCATTTTGAAATTTTTTTAAGACAACAAATTTTAAAACATTTTTAATAAATTGATTAATAGAAAAATAATATAAAATATAATGCACATTATGTCTTAGTTGTCAGGCTTCAGGAGTGATTTTTTATTGTCAAAAATTTTTTTACATTATTTGAAATATTCATTAAAATACAAAATACCGTGATAATACCCACTTTTACCCTAATATGAAAAAGTTTTAAAAGAAATACCCAAAAATGTGTACTCTACAACTTAAGTGAAATTCTACTGATTTTCAGTGACTATTCTCGCGAATAAAATAAGTAAAATTTCCTTAAAGATCAGTTAAAACATGATTAAAATTTTAGTCATTTTTTACAGATTGGCCAATTGAAAAATTACTAAAATTTTAATATTCGTGATAAAAATGATCAGCAACTTTTTAAATTGACCAATTACACAGGCACAAAAAAAAGTCGTGACCCAAAGGACACAACCCCCTATCCCCATGTTTTTGGGGTCGCTGAAACCGAATATGACCATGAAAAAATTTTTGTGCTTGCCCATTTTCCCGCTAACACCCCCTTCCACCCAGTTACGGAGGTTGCAATTTTAGAAATAAGAAAAAGTCGAAAAGGATGTCTATTCCTATGTTTTTTGGGTCGCTGAATCCGAAAAAGTAATCTAAAAACAAATACTTCCTTCACTTAACCCCCTGAAACCCCCTTAATACCACCTAGGAGGGGATAGGAATTTTAATTTTAACGAAAAGTTGAGTAGGGTGTGTATTCCTATGTTTTTTGTGGCGCTGAATCTGAAAAAGTCATCTATAAACAAATATTTCCTTCCCTTAACCACCTACAACCCCCTTAATACTCCCTGGGAGGGGGTTGGAATTACAATTTTGACGAAAAGTCGACCCATAATTACACAAATACGCACCTGTAAAATCGAAAAGATATTTATTATACTGCAGTTAGCGCAACCCAGGAACAACGGCTTGGACGTGGTAGTTTTTGTTTTTTCGATTTGAGCACCCAAAAAAACATAGGTTTAGACACAATACTCGACTTTTCGTAAAAATTGTAATTCCAATCCCCTCCCAGGGAGTATTAAGGGGTTGTAGGGGATTAAGGGAGGAAAATATTTGTTTTTAGACTACTTTTTCGGATTCAGCGGCACAAAAAACATAGGAATAGACACCACACACAACTATTCGTCAAAATTAAAATTCCAACCCCCTCCTAGAAGGTATTAAGGGGGTTTTAGGGGTTAAGTGAGGAAAGTATTTGTTTTTACATGACTTCTTTGGATTCAGCGACCCAAAGAACATAGGAATTGACATCCTTCTCGACTTTTTTTTATTTCCGAAATTGCAACCCCCGTGACTGAGTGGGAGGGGGTGGTAGCGGGAAAATGGGCAAGCACAAAAATTTTTCATGGTCATATTCGGTTTCAGCGACCCCAAAAACATGGAGGTAGGGGGTTGTGTCCTTTAGTTCACGAGTTTTTTTTGTGCCTGTATTATTTAAAAATGACTGATATTTTAGTTATTTTTAATTGTATGTATTTTATGTCACGTATAATTAATTCGATTGTTAAAGGAACAACAATTGATTACTATACAGCAACAAAAATGCCGCAAAATATAATATTTAGACAAAAATAAACAATTTTTAAAAAATTTTGTTGACACATTGCGCAGGAAGCAAAAACCTATTCGCTTATTTTAAATCGGCTGAAAGCTCTAGTGAATCATCATTCTTAAAAGGCTTAGTGGAAAAATTTAAAGTTAGCTTCTCCTACGTAGACTATTTAGGTGTATAAAATTGACGAATTAGACAATGGGATAATACAGATTCAAAAATGTCTGTAAAATATTCGAATTCAAATTTTCGGAAACCGATTTAAATCAAGTCGCTTAAATCCGCATTCTTAAAATGTCTGCTTCACTAGAAAGCCTGATTAATAGGTTTTTTCCCTGGATGGATTTATAATTTTTATTTTTAAGAACCATTATATATATTATAATACACACTGTAAAAAAGGTTTTAAATTAGAGCTGATTTCGGTATTAAAATAGAACCAAATAACGATCTAGTACCAAAACTAGTACTAAATTCGTACCTTTTTTTACAGTGCATTATTATGCTCACTGGAAGATTTAAAAAAAATAACTTTATTGGTTTCATATTTCGGAATAATCGCTTTGCCGGTCCGTTGCAAAATTAGTTTCTGATTGAAAATGAAGGGGTCTGAAAACATTAAAACTTTTTGATTTTTTATATTAAGGATATACTAGACATACTAGACTTTAATCAACTCACATCTGAATAACTTTCCAAAAGAATCACAAAAATTTACATTACAATTTTTAATTTCGTTTTAAAAAAAAATTCGATATTTCCTAAACATATATTTAAAATAAAGTCCATTAAATTTTTATATATGCAATTCTTATCTACATAACTTCCTAGAAGAACCAAATATATTTGCATTACAATTTTTATTCCGATTTTCTCGAAAAAGGTTTTTGACATTCTAAACTTTAAAATTCTATGACTCAGTCATTTTTGCACCAAATTTGGCTTAATACGTATCAAAATTTTCCACATTTAACAAGGAACTCGACCATATAGCCTAATTCGATAGTGCCAAAGTGGCCCCTTTACATACGGGAGTCCACATATAAAGTTGCAAAAAAGTTAACGGGATAAACTATCACGGTTAGTTATTGACTACTTACAGTAAACAAAGGTGCTATTCAGGCAATTAGAATGTACAATTTTTAAAATGTAAAAAAGAATGTAAACAATGGGTTTTATATTGAAATATTTTATATTAAAATTCATATAATTTAATTAATGTAGTGATTATATTTATTATTATATGGTTAAAACTGTAAACAAGTTCAGACTTGTTATATTCATACCTTATCCATGACTCGAGTTACTATTGTATACAGCTGGCAGATTTTGTAAACGTTTGGGCATACCTAATAGACATTTTCATATTAGTTAAATTTTCTTTTAAATTATATTAAAAAATGTAACACTTTAGCATCAAAGAAATTAATCCCTACATCGTTGAATTTATCAGAGATTCTATCATTATTAAACAATTAAATATGATGCCAACATATTCTATCGAATATAAACAAAATGATTAATTTCCTTGATTACAGAAAATAGTTTAATATTTATATCCTACGCAGAAATTGACCCAATATAATCTAGTTAGAATGGGATATTAGTGACGGTTTTGCCAGTTTTCTAACTTTATAAAAATTTTAATTGACTAAATAATGAACATTATTTTTTTGTTATGAAATAATCTTTTCATCAAATTTAAAAATACATCGTACTGTTGTGCAGATGACTGAAAAAACAATATATTTGAATCCAACATATAATGAATTAAAAATAATACTTAAAGAGAGTAAACAAATTTTTTTTTGTTTATCAACGTTGAGGACTTCAACTTCGTCATAATTCTTTGTTATAAAAAATATTTCTTAGTGATAAGGAAATGTTACTATTTTCCGGATATGAAAAAATATGTTCTTTATCACATTGCCGCCTATGTATTAATTATTATTTGTTTGACAAGCACAAAATTACTAAAGCGAAAACAAACGTTTGGAAAAATTACGGACTTAATCTCGCGATTGGTAATCTTACTAAGATTTCTAACCGGTATAGTTAAATAAACAATATCCAACATTATAACAAAGACTATCAAGTCGTCAAAAGTTTCTACACAGAAAACCTAACCCAGCTTAAAACCCCCATACAAGATCCTCAAAGGAACCCTAACGGATCTTGTTCCTGTACAGAATCCGATAGGTTTCATTTGAGGATCCTCTATGGGAATTTTAAGTTAGGAAGCTACTTAATATATAAATGATAATAATTTACATCAAATGTGCCATCCAGAAATAATTCTGTGGCATGATCATTCAGGTATTGCAGCAAAATTGGAGTGGAAAAAATGATTGCTGAGTACTGTCCATAATGCACTATTCCTTGAAAGAAATGAGCGAAACATAATAGAGATATTATTTTTTCACCCATATCCATCAAAGAACTAGGCTGCGAAAAGCCTAATTCTTTTCTTTTTCTCAGAAGAGATTTTTTAACATTTTTCCATTCCAAGGACACGTATTTTCCATCTTCATAAAATCTGTATAAATAATTTTTTTATAGATAAAAAGTGTAATACAAGAATAATTTAAGAAAAGTATTATATTTGAGAGAAGTTGTATATGCTTATTTTGAAAATAAAAATAATTATATGTTATCCCATTTAACAGAAAATCATTTAACATAAATTTGATTAGACATAAAATTCATTCTGCATCAATGACATTTGATATGAAATCCATTTGAAATAAAAGTCATTACTTTGTTCAGTAAAACTTGAGGGGACATTTCAGTTCAAAATAGGAAAAAGTAAGGTTTTTTTAGTATATATTATTTAAATAACTATGATATTTATTTATAAAATTTCTTTTACATGTAATAAATAATTTATTTAAGAATGTGTAAAATTTTTTTTTTAGTTTCACTTCAAAATGGCGGCAATATACGCCGTTTTTGAAAATGCCCATTTTCGGTGGTAAGATCGATTCCAAACTTTCTAAAACAGATATAAAGATAAAAAATACACATTCTCTTCGTTAGATATTTCTTTAGGCGTAAAACCTCAAAAAAGTAAAATTTTCGTCTCCCCCCTTTTTAGAGTACTTTTTCCCCAAAATATACAAAAAAGTGTTTTCATAATGCAACTATAAAAATGGCGTTATTTGTCCCTCCGTAGGTTGACGTAATGTGAGTGTTTTAAGTACGTAGTTACGAAAATACTGCGAATGACAGTTCAGTTCAAAAAAGAGCTTTGTTTATTCTTGTTCGAGTATTTTCGTAACGCTCGTGTTGTTGCAATTCCGTCCAGTAGAGGCGTGATTAAGTATTCGTTCAATTATCTATGTTTACCGTGACTTACAGCTGCAACGCAGCGTCTGTCGAATCCAGAGGTTTCTAACCTTCTTTTCAAGATCGCTCACTCGTTCGTGTGGAAAATTGTTGAACCTGAATTTTAATTGGTTTTTATTAAATTCTGTTTTTATTCCTTAATGTTATTTTTATTAATACGTCGAAGCATACGACTAGGTTTCGGGGGGCTAGGCCTCCAAATGCGACCGGTGGCTTGAGATATTATAAATTGCGATTCTTTGAAATGTCGAAAATTATTATTATTGTTTTGAGGTTCCACTTATAGCCATGATCGGTATGATTTATAAATCAAATGCCGTTTGACTTTTTAGAATCGCTTCAGAAGAACTCGCGATATAGCAGTTTAGCTATTAGTTTAGTTTAGCACCTTAACAGTTTAAAAATAGTATATTTCGATACAAGGTGCCAAGTGAGCGTTTTGCACATTGCGAGTGTAATGGCGTGACGAGAACTCAATGCGAGGCGAAGCCGAGCAGTGAGTTGTCGCCAGGTTATTACACAAGCAATGGGCATACGCTCACGCGGCACCGTGTATCGAACAATATTTTTCTTTATAAGTGCAGGCATAACCTCGTTTGGTAAGCACTTGCAGTAGTTCAAAATGTCCGATCGCCTTACAGTACGAACAAACGATGCGCAAAATATTTTGCCCACCGCTACACTGTGAGCAAAATGTTTTGCGCATCGGTTGGTCGGACTGTAGGGAATCGGCCATTTTGGAGTGCTGCCAGTGGTTGCCAAACGAGGGTTTTGCATGTACGAATAAAGAAAAAGGCATTTTGAGAAAATCGCATTTAAAGTATTTATTCATAAGTTTCGAATTTTTCTATTAAAAACCATCGTATTTGCATGAAAATCGTTACTTGGGGGTTTTAGAGATCGCTAATTACGAATATGGTATCAGATTTTTACAATTTAAAATAGCGTAACATTTTTTTTCTTTATACGTACATGCAAAACCCTCGTTTGGCAACCACTGGCAGCATTCAAAAATGGGCGATTCCCTTACAGTTCGACCAACCGATGCGCAATACATTTTGCTCACAGTGTAGCGGTGGGCAAAATATTTTGCGCATCGTTTGTTCGCACTGTAAGGCGATCGGACATTTTGAACTACTGCAAGTGCTTACCAAACGAGGTTATGCCTGCACTTATAAAGAAAAATATTGTTCGATACACGGTGCCGCGTGAGCGTATGCCCATTTGGCACCTTGTATCGAAATATACTATTTCAATATCATTGGATTTGTTTGAAAATCGTTACGAGGGTGTTTTTGGAGTCGCTGCCCAGGTGCGAATTTTGGTCGGCAGACAGAGTCGGGAGGTCGGGCCATCTATGGCTGCCAATAGGTCGGCAGCCAAAGTTGGGCCGACTTTGGTTACTATTTCCACCCACAGTTTGCCCGACTATGGCAGCCAGAGTGCAAAAAATCTAATTGCAGTTGGTCGGGCCGACTCTGGCCTGAGTCGGCCCGATGGTCGGCCAGACTATTGCAGCCAGAGTGCAAAACACCCAATTCCACTTGGTATGGCCGTCTTAAAAAACATTTCTATACTGCCATGGTAAAAATTAAAATTGTTTGTGTTAATTATTTTATTTATAATGGATTAACAAAAAATTAATACATATTATCTTATTTATTGGTCGTTATAAATTGCAAATTTCTTTTCGTTTGAGTTGCAGCTTATAAAATCATTTTTGTTCTTAGGCTTTCATGTAAGCGTAGCGTAATGGTTAGCGTGTTAGACTTCGGTGCGTTAGGTTGTGTAATATTGCTTTTAGTGTTAAGATGTATGCAATAAATAAATAATTAATTGACGATATCACCTAATATCTGTTAATTATAAAGTTAATAATATTTTGCAAACGGTCGGACGACATTTGGCTGCCAAGGTCGGCCCGACCATGGTTGCCATAGTGATGCCGACCTTCTTTCTCATGGTCGTTAAAACTATGGCACCCCTGATGGGCCCGACCATGTTAGCCACTGGACATCCGATGTTACAATTCGGTAGTTCGGCCGACCTTTGGCTGCCAAGGTCGGCACGACTATCCACTAGGTCGGCGCAACCATGGCCCGACCAACTTTTCGCACCTGGGTGATTACGAATATGTTATTCACTATTTTGAAAATTTGATACCTAATTTGGGATTAGCAACACCAAATACATTTTTTTTTGCCTTTTTTTAAAAAAATGCTTATGAAAAAACATTTTTGTCCTACATGGGCGATAAATTCGACTTTCCGTGCATGTATAGCGGGCGAAAAGTAAGCTTTTTGCGCCCGCTTCCATGGCCTTAGCGGGCGGAAAACGACTTTTCCACCCGCTTCTTTAGCAATATTAAATAAATACTACTAATTATTATATTATTAATTTCTATTACTTATTCTGTTGGAATTTTATCACGTCACTATTTAATGTGTTTTTAATTTAAGATTATTATTATTATTATTTGTAATTAAAATGTTTAATATTACGATATATTATTTAAGTTATTACAAAATTAGTATTTTATCGGTGTTTCAGAACCTATAAAGTTTTAAAGTAAAATTTTATTGTTAAATTTATCAAAAATATTCGGATTCGTCTTAAGCTTAATAATAATTCATACAAATTCAATAATAAGTGCATATTTATTTTTGAATTTACGGATGTGTCTTGTTTATCGCGCAATTGGACAAAAAATATCGTGTGCAACTCGGGCGGAAATGTCAATTCTGACTTCGTACGATTGCCGCCCTCGCTTCGCTCGTGCGGCAATTTTCGAGCTCGTTCAGGAATTGACAACTTTCCGCCCTTGCCACACAATATACTATTAAATCATTCCATTGCTTATCTGCATACAAAAACATCTTTGACATGGCGACGAAAAGGATACATAACTTTTGTTTCACTTCGAATTTTGCAATAATATTTTAGGAGAGTATTCTGGACACTATAAGAAATCCGAAAAAAAGAAAAAATCGATTTTTTGACATTTTGAACTGGAATGTCCCCTTAATTACATTAATATAATTAGGCGTAAATAGAATTTATTTGGCATAAAATAATTTATAGCAATTTTCATTTAACTTTAATTTATCATTGAGAATTTTTAAAAACTATTTACACAAGCACTGAAAAGGTTCAATAACTGATAAAATTTTGACTTTATTTTCTAATAGGAACAAATAATTTTTCAGTTATCATTTAAGGTTATATTATTCAGTAGTGTCCTATTACGTTCGTAACATAGGGAAACTTGACTTCCGAACTTCTCTTTGTAGTGACATTCGAGTGTTAAAAGTAGAAGATTAACTTATGTTTTGCATATTTATAAAACATTTAAATATTACTACAATTATCTAAAATTTTAAGTATTGAATGAACTAAATAACGACATTGTTAATTTGAGTCATTGAAAGGTGCTAAATTTATTGAAATACTTAACCACACATATTTATATGTTTATTAAACCTCTGTCGTGTTTTTGAAATTCTTGGGAACAGCCGTATTTTTCAGACTCAAAAAAATATAAAGTGTTTTTCAATCGATAGCAATAAACTAAAAAATTAAAAGTACAAATTTTTGAATCATAAAAATGATGCTTTTAAATTTAAAAACTACAGTCATTGACTCAAAAGCATATACTGTTAAATTAAAAAATTTTTATCGTTGATTCAAAAGGAATACCTTCAAATTAACATAGTATGCTGTCAATTTGAGAAATATGCTTTGTTTCATATGAAAGTGATACTGTCGAATCATTAGAATTCGATAGTTTCAAAAAGTTTTAAAAACAACAGTATATACGTTTGGCAGCCCATTATGACATTATTCAATGAATCAAACTCAAATGTTATTGATTCAACAGAATTTTTTTCTCCGTGTAGTAAAAATAATTAAATAATATTTACGCATATTGACTTCAACGTAGAAATGCATATGGGTGATTCTTCGCGTAGCGCACAACTTAATGTCCCGAATGTTTTTTAAGAAATCAGTTTCATATATTCTAATAAATTTAACGTGGATAACTTATTTCCATGGTAACAAATAAAAGTCTATAGATATTTTTATTTAAAAGTTTATAATTTTACTTAAAAATCTGTTTTAAGTTGCCAAAACGTCTTGGTCTTATCAGTCCCCACTACCATTTAATATATAAAATGTTTTTTTTTGTAAAATATAATGATAAATATAATGACATATAATTGACATTTTCTTATTGTCTAAGTTAGTAGAATTGAGAAAAACAAAACACTTGCGAAAAAACAAATTTATTTTTTAATTTGAATTTCCCAGAATTTTTTTCGAAACAATTGTCAACTCAGTAGTATAAGACCCTTCACTAAACGTAAAGCAGGAACCTACAATATCGACCAAGTTTCAAAATTCTAGAAGAAGTAACGATATCTAAACCCAGACGTCACCGTCGAAACAATTCTTGA
Source organism: Leptopilina drosophilae (assembly GCA_032873175.1). Taxonomy (NCBI): domain Eukaryota; kingdom Metazoa; phylum Arthropoda; class Insecta; order Hymenoptera; family Figitidae; genus Leptopilina; species Leptopilina drosophilae. The sequence goes on from CM065483.1 coordinate 46,448,652, forward strand.
ATTGAAAAACAAATTTAAAGCTATGAAAAAATGAGGGACTAACTACATTTTTTAATATTTTTGTAGGGGAGAGGGCTCCAAGATGGACACCTCTTCGATTGATGGCTCTAAAATCCAAACCGAATAACATATGTTAAAATGTTTTATACTACATAAAAGTACAATTTATTAAGTAACTTATGCCCACTGAGATAAAATTTTATTTTGAACTTAAAATTATTATTATTTTTTATAGCATTTTTTCTTATTTTTAAAATTTTTGACCAAAAAAAGTGTCCCCAAGATGGACACCTTCTTAAAAATCACTTTAAAGTGTGGTAAATTAAAGATAAACATCCTGTATTAATTTTGAAACTAATGTTTAATCATTTTATTCTGTTTACTAGGGATAACATTATTAAAAATCTTAATTTTATAACTTGAGAATAAAAAAGCGCCGCCGTCGTTTTTCGAGAAATCGATATTCGATATATCAAATTCTCTATCGATAGCTCTACATTCCATGGCGGTAAAATTAAAAAATCTCAATTACAAGGCTTACAAAATTATTTAAAAAATGTGTAATCGAAAGCATGAAAATAAATACATTGAAATGTGGTGTCCATCATAGGGTCTCGAAAGTGTCCATCTTTGATTAAATGACACCATTTTTTGAAACTCTGAAAAAAATTGTATACAAACAAAATATTAATAAATTCATTTTAGAATATTATTATATGATAAATAAATAATATTATAACGATAAATACCTATGTAAAATGAAAAATTTTAATAACTTTATCGGCTTGAGAAAAATCGGAAATAAAACTTTTTTTGACAAAAAATTCAGGTGAATATGCGCAGTAGAAAAAAAAACTGGTTTTATTTTTCAAATATGCATAAAACTCTTCGCCTATACAAACAATAAAAATAAAAAAATTGAGAAGATGCTGTCACTTTAAACAAAAATTTTATAGGAAATGTCCATCTTGGGGCCCTCTCCCCTAGATATTTCTTGTTCCCCGTTTTCGCGTCATGGTCTAATTACTTTTTAAAATTGCATAATTTACATAAAGAATCAAATCGAAAAATAACTTAACATTAATAAAAAGCATAAAAAAACTCTCCTAAGTAAATTACTAAAATGAAAATCAATTAAACAATTTTCTTTTCTGTTTTATATGTATTATAAGCATGAAAGTTGCATAGGGAATCACAGAATCGTCATGGTCTAATCATCACATATTTGCAATAAAATGAATAATTATTTTAATTTTACCTCAAACCAAGTTAAGTATTATAAAGTAAGTGAAAACAAAAAACGTGAAAAAAAGAATTTTTGAAATCGATGATAATTTGCTAAAAAAATAAGTTTTTCATATGCGTCATGGTCTAATAATTTTTCATAGTAAGGTTTTTCTGTATTAAACTGTGTCACTGAAGCACTCATAAGTATAACGAAAATTTTTAATTTAAGTGAAAAACTTAATTTTTATAAATTGCAGCATAAATTTTGATAAATTTCTATAAATTACCGCATAAATTTTCATATAATTCCGATTTTTTTTTCTTAATTACTAATTTTGCAACAATTTATTGTTCATTGTTGCACAAATTTCTATAAACTTTCATGAATTACCTCGAAAATTTCCATAAATTACCAAATTCCAAATTTTTAATAAGAATGTAAACTTTACATAATTTTATTAATTATCGCGACAATTTCTATAAATTTTCATAAATTACCAAAAAAAAAATATTAAATGAGATTTACGCTATATTTTTTAAATTACTGCAAAAAATTTTTTTGATAGAATCTGTCCAAACATTGAATTTGTTAATTACTATTCTTGTTTACAACAAAAATTATAAACAATTTTTCCGGACCGCTATGGATTTTTCATGCTGGAGCCTTTATCATAAAAAATATATTGATAACAATCATAACAATAACATTTTTTTAAATTTTATTAACCAAATCGTGCGCTACGCGGAGAATCACGCATATGTATCTATACATATAATCTATTTTCGTACATTTCCCAAATGAAAACTTGTAAATACATTTAATTACTGTCACTAGAATAAAATGTACTTACTCTACCAAAACCTTATCATATATTTCTTTGCATGACATGGTGACATCTGAACAGTAGTCAAGCATTTTTTGTTTGGCAGATTCATTGACCTCACTGTTATTGTTTCTTAAACAAGTGTGAGGCGTTGTGGGAATTTTTATGCCTCCTCTTATTTCCAGCTGCCCCTTGCAATAAATGAACTTTGTCGTTCGGTAGCAGCATCTATTTATAATGTTAAAGTACGAATGAAGTATATTATTTATTACGATCTTTTTAGTTTGTGTACAAATTTTGTTAACCATTAGTTTTCTAGCCCCAAATAACGAATGTGTTATAAGAATTTTTTGTATTCTAATATTTTCACACGTAATATTCAAAATAAGCATCGGAAATGTAGGGGAGAGTTGGCCGAAATGGGGTACCTTTTTGTAATTGGCTGTTTAGGGAAAACCAAATGAATAAATCGATTCAACTAATCATTAGAATTCTTCTTTGTACTCTTAGGTTTAAGAAAATTATTATCATAGCAGAGAAAAAAATTTTTGAAAGAACTTATATCCTATTTTCTGAGAAGATACGAAAACCCCATTTTGCCCCATGGGTGGGGCAAAATGGGGTGGTATCAAATTACCATACAAAACATGGAATATTTTTTCAAAATTTGTTAAATTCTTGTTGTAAGAGATTATAAATACAAAAAAAAGTAAGATTCTTTATTATTATGAAAAAAACAAGCAATATTTATTAGAATTCAACAAAAAAAATATCGATATATCGATAGTGAAACATCGATAGCATAATACCCCGAAACAAAAATATTGACTTTTCTGCGGAAAGTTGTTAATATGCATAATATAATGTTTTTAAGTAGTTCAATGAATATTAAATACAACTTTGTATGGTCCAGCAGGTAGGTACCCCATTTTGTCCCGCAGTGCATATTACAACAAAATGTAATGTTTACAAATTGTTGTAAACAATTTAACAATCTATCCTATTGGAAATTTACTCTAGAACAAGTGCTGAAAAAGATCTCACACTTGCCAAATTAAATAAATTATCCCAAAAGGTTTTATAAGCACTTTAATTTCGCAAAAAATCGATATTTTTTTTTGTCAAAACTTAAAATTTGTATAACTTTCAAAAAAAAAAAATTGTATGGTGTTCTCATAATTAATAACATTTTCTTATCAATATGAATTATATATATCGAGGATAAAAAAAATTAAAAGTACCCATCATGAAGAAACAGAGGTACCCCATTTGACCATTTCAAGTAAAAACAATATACTAATGAAATATATTTTTGTACTGCCATAAATATGGCTGATTATCACATATTGTATTGGTGCGGTATGGAACAGCCATACAGTATTGCTGTTTCAGCCGTACATAGCCATACAAATATCAATGTGTAGTGAGTAGTGGGGCTGAATTCTAGTGGAACGTCTCCACCAATCAGAGACGTTTTACTTCAATCGCCTTTCCTGAAAAATTCACTATTGAGAGCTAAGGTCCCTTTTGTTGCTGCACGTCACATATATTTCAAGCAAATTTTACATATGAAATTGAGTCAACAATGAGAGAATGTGCGCATCGACGACTATAGTTATAGGTATACTAACGTATGCTGTGGTATATCTATAGCTACACTGAGAAAAATGGATATTGAGCTTTAATATCTAGATAATATTAACGGTCAATATCTGTGACAGTCAAATACATAATCATCTTAGATGTTTAAATTTAATATCCACAGATATTGTAAAAGACATGTTCAAACATAACCTCAAATTTGTAGATTATACCTGTTAACATCTGAGATATTAAACCATAACACCTAGATGTTATGATATACCATCTTTGCTTAATATCTAGTATATTAAGATTTTTAATATTCAATTTTCTCAGTGTATAGAAGTCGATGCGCACCTTCTCTCATTGTAGACTCAACTTGAATGTAAAGAGCATTTCTTTCATGTGTTTTGAACGTTTTTAGTATAATGATCGAACAAAATTAGTATATATCTTTTTCTATTTTTGCAACAAGTAAATTCATGTAATGAATACATATTTTCATGAAAGAATCTCTTGCTTCACGAACGATTTATACATCAAGTAGTGTCTAGCAAAAAGTACATCAACGCTTCATTAAGTTAAGCACAATATTTTTTCCGTGCATGTATGTGAGAGACAGTAATATGTATGTGAAGAACACTAAACTGAAAAATATATAGTTGATACAGTTGATTGGTTATGAGCTAGAAAGAATTTAGAAATATTCTTTTAATAACGCAATCATAAAGAAAGACGTTTTTTGTCCTCCCTACGCTAACGTAAAGTGATACTTTTTAGTACGTATTTACAAAAATACTGCGAATGACAGTACAGATCAAAAAAGAGCTTTGTTTTTTCTTGTTCGAATATTTTCGTAACGCTCGAGTAGTTTAAATTCCGTCTAGTAGAGGCGTCATTAGAGTAAGTAGTTGACCCGCATTTAACATAACAGTTGTACTTTAAAAGTCAACTTCTCGCCCAATGTTTTTTCAGTGTATGCGCGTTGTTCTCTAAATTTTCTGTTGTGGACACGGCCTTACAGCTTCAACACAGCATCAGTTAAATACTGAGAATTTCTAATCTCTTTGTCGCGATCCCTCGTGTGCAAAAGTATATTTTTTATTTTTTAAGGACAAGTCAAAGTTGTAAAATGTAAACAAACCAAGCACTAAATTCGCAATTTTTGAACAGCCTTTTCTAACACAAACATTAACATTTTCACACTTTCTTTACAAGAATCGTGAATTTAAGTGTCAAAATTTCCAATGAAATCATATTTAATTATGAGCAATTAAAAGTAAATAGTAAAATAATAAATTTAAATCATTTGTAAAAAAACTTTTTTGAACCGTGAAAAAATAAAACGGTTTTAGTATATCAGACGCACATACAGTGACGGAACTACCATAGGGCAAACCGGGCGAAATCCCGGGGCCCCGAGATTTAGGAGGCCCCACGATCATGACGATTTAAATATGAAAATTAGATTATTAATTTGTCAAACTATTCTATTAATTTATTACGTTTACACTGAGAAAACTGGAGTTTTGGACTAAACATCTGGAGGGTCAAATCGTTAATATTTGAGAGTTAGCTATTGGATAACAATCTCAATATTCAAATACACCATTGACATATATTCGGGCCATTTCACTTGGAGGGAAAATGAGTTTATAACAGAGGGACAAATTAACCATCTTAAGAAATCCCTTCCTTATCCGGCGCGAAATGAATAAATATGGCAACCTAACCCCTAAATTAAATACATAAAATGTCAGATTAAACTGTTACCAACTACATTTGGAGTTAGTAAACGTTTTTTAGTTTTAAAACTATATTATTATTTCCATATTATTATTTTTTTAAATTTGTTTTCATGAATTTTAAACCGACAAACCCTTAGGTAATAAATACTGCTAAAATCTATCAACTGCAATTGAAGTTGGTAAGAGTTATTTTTATAGTTTTTAATGTTATTTTCTTATTTATATATTTTTTAATGCTATCTTTCATTAATTTTATACAGAAATAATCCTTAGCTTATTAATTTGTTTAAAAGTTATATTGAATACTTTACAAAAATACACAATGTGGAATATTTGCAGAAATTCCGTACATAATTTATTTACGCAATTTCCTTGGAGCTGGTTAGATTTACCAAAAAACCTATTTTTAACTAAAATTTGTGTTAAATATAACATAACAATATTTTTCTGGTTAGGTTAACCGGAATTCAAATTAATTTAATCAGAATTCTGGTTGTTTTAACTAGAATTTCATGTTTAATATACTCTATCCAAAGCAGACCGCACCAAGAACAAAATGACAACACAATGCGAGAACGCACATTTTATTTTAGAGAATGAAACTCAGTTATTTTCACATGCTTTCAGCTAGGCTAGGTATGGTTACCAAATTCAATACTTCAGTTCACCATTTTTGTGAAGCAAATGTAAATTTACATTTATTTGTAAAAATGAGAAGCTGCGAAAAAGCTTCGTTTTTTGGTCTTTTATTGCTCCTCTTCCACATATCGAACGTCCAATCGTTGACTGGAACTTCTTCATCTTTCGTGCAGTTGATTTAATCAAGCATTTTATTTTTCGCGACGCGTAAAATTAAATTTTACAGGTCACTTTAGTTTGTTATTCTTTTAATTGATCTTTATTTGTTCATAGTTAATATTATTTTATTGGAAACTTTGACACTATAATTTACTATTTTCTTAAAGAAAGTGTTGCAATGTTAATTTTTGTGTGAAAAAGGTTTTTTAAAAAATGTGATTTTAGTGCTTAGTTTGTTTACCTTTAACAACTTGAACATGCCCAATTTCACTTAAAACGAAAACATTCTTTTCCGTTAAATATGTATTCAGTGTCAACGCTTTTTTATGATTTTGTTATGAAAAGTATCGTGAACAACACGTGTGGCGGCCTATTTTAAACTCGTGATGGAGCCTACGGTGCCCGCTCCTACGACTGGTCACGAAAATTTAGCGCTCATTCCAAAAAGGCCATTAGTTCACAATTGTTACGTAATGTACTATTTAAAAAAAATGCAAACAGTGAGCCTGTCCCTCTCAAAATTTAAAATATACTACATAAAAATTAAACTATTCATTATATGTAACGTTCCGCATTGTAAGGGACCTTAGCTGCAATAGACAAATTTTACAGGAAAGACATTTAAAGTAAAGCCATTTTGATTGGTTAAGATATTTCATTGAAATTCAGTCCCACTATTCACTACACATTGATAGTTTTCCGTGATACACGAAGTGCACGAATTGTACGTGCGACGCCAGTGTACTAGTATTGAATAGTAGAGGGGCTGATTTTCTGAATAATAACGCGTCTTCGAAACTGAGTTTTAAATATTAAAATAAAATTCTTATGGTATATTCATAATTCTGTGATTTCGATTATAATGAAAAATAAAGAATTTTTTAACCTGTACGTCTCTGTCTTAGTGCATCTCCTATCGTGCCGGTATTTATATCCATCGTGATGTAAAAAGACCATTATCTGTAAACGTAGAATTTACAAAACAGTAAAAATTTCTAAAAAGTGCTACCTAAAACTTTGAAATCTTAATTTGTTTCTAAATACTAACTTTTATGTAGCATTTCATACAAAAAATTGGAATGTAAATGGATTTTGCAAACAAAAATTTTTTTTTCTTGATATAAAACAGTTTTTAGTCAAAGATATCGAAATTTAATAAACTAAACAACAATGTAAAAAAAACTTTGTTACTAAAATGCATTTCAAGTGCATAACTGATGCACCAGATCTGAACATACTTTAAACTTCATTACACTCATGCATTTTGGTCACGAAAATAATGTACTTTTAAAATTGTACAAACAATTGTAAAATTTCTAATCTGTTATTTCATTGCGTACACAAATGCTTTTCTTGAAATCCTGTATATAAATAAATTACTTTAAAACTCTCGAATACATTTTGTTGCAACATTACTTTGAACAGTTAAATAAATATGATTGTAAGCAACACTGGTTGTACTGCAAAAGTGTGAGTCTCATCGAGAGCGATGGTTGTCTCTCCTTTGTGAGCAGCAACATGCTAACAAGCAATCGTAGAATATTCAACAGTTGACTTTGTTTTTTGGATCAATTCAAATTATTGGCAATATTTACATTTTTATTCTGAAATATAAAACACCCTAAAAAGAATAACGTTGGAAAGTTTGTAATCTGCCATTTAATTCTGCACACAAATTCTATTATTTAAATCCTGTATCTAAATAAATTACTTTAAAAATCTCGAATATATTTTGTTGCAACAATTCTTTAAACAGTTAAATAAATATAATTGCAAGCAACACTGGTTGTACTGCAAAAGTGTGAGTCTCATCGAGAGCGATGGTTGTCTCTCCTTTGTAAGCAGCAACATGCTAACAAGCAATCGTAGAATATTCAACAGTTGACTTTGTTTTTTGGATCAATTCAAATTATTGGCAATATTTCCATTTTTATTCTGAAATAAAAAACACCCTAAAAGGAATAATCTGCTATTTAATTCTAAACACAAATTTACTTGTAAAAATTCTGTATCTAAATAAATTACTTTAAAAATCTCGAATATATTTTGTTGCAACATTACTTTAAATAGTTAAATAAATATGATTGCAAGCAACACTGGTTGTACTGCAAAAGTGTGAGTCTCATCGAGAGCGATGGTTGTCTCTCCTTAGTGAGCAGCAACATGCTAACAAGCAATCGTAGAATATTCAACAGTTGACTTTGTTTTTTGGATCAATTCAAATTATTGGCAATATTTCCATTTTTATTCTGAAATAAAAAACACCCTAAAAGGAATAATCTGCTATTTAATTCTAAACACAAATTTACTTGTAAAAATTCTGTATCTAAATAAATTACTTTAAAAATCTCGAATATATTTTGTTCCAACATTACTTTAAATAGTTAAATAAATATGATTGCAAGCAACACTGGTTGTACTGTAAAAGTGTGAGTCTCATCGAGAGCGATGGTTGTCTCTCCTTTGTGAGCAGCAACATGCTAACATGCAATTAAGAATTCAACAGTTGATTTTATTTTTTGAATCAATTCAAATTATTGTCAATATTATATTTTTATTCTGAAATAAAAAACACCCTAAAAAGAATAACGTTGGACAGTTTGTAATCTGCCATTTAATTCTGCACACAATTTCTTTGATTCAAATCCTGTATCTAAATAAATTACTTTAAAAATCTCGAATATATTTTGTTGCAACAATTTTTTTAGACAGTTAAATAAATATGATTGCAAGCAACACTGGTTGTACTGCAAAAGTCTGAGTCTCATCGAGAGCGATGGTTGTCTCTCCTTTGTGAGCAGCAACATGCTAACATGCAATTAAGAATTCAACAGTTGATTTTATTTTTTTGAATCAATTCAAATTATTGTCAATATTATATTTTTATTCTGAAATAAAAAACACTCTAAAAAGAATAACATTGGAAAGTTTGTAATCTGCCATTTAATTCTGCACACAAATTCTATTATTCAAATCCTGTATCTAAATAAATTACTTTAAAAATCTCGAATATATTTTGTTGCAACAATTCTTTAAACAGTTAAATAAATATGATTGCAAGCAACACTGGTTGTACTGCAAAAGTGTGAGTCTCATCGAGAGCGATGGTTGTCTCTCCTTAGTGAGCAGCAACATGCTAACAAGCAATCGTAAAATATTCAACAGTTGACTTTGTTTTTTGGATCAATTCAAATTATTGGCAATATTTCCATTTTTATTCTGAAATAAAAAACACCCTAAAAGGAATAATCTGCTATTTAATTCTAAACACAAATTTACTTGTAAAAATTCTGTATCTAAATAAATTACTTTAAAAATCTCGAATATATTTTGTTGCAACATTACTTTAAATAGTTAAATAAATATGATTGCAAGCAACACTGGTTGTACTGTAAAAGTGTGAGTCTCATCGAGAGCGATGGTTGTCTCTCCTTTGTGAGCAACAACATGCTAACATGCAAATGTAGAATTCAACAGTTGATTTTGTTTTTTAAATCAATTCAAATTATTGTCAATATTTACATTTTTATTCTGAAATAAAAAACCCCCGAAAAGGAATTACGTTGGAAAGTTTGTAATCTGCCATTTAATTCTGCACACAATTTCTTTGATTCAAATCCTGTATCTAAATAAATTACTTTAAAAATCTCGAATATATTTTGTTGCAACAATTTTTTTAGACAGTTAAATAAATATGATTGCAAGCAACACTGGTTGTACTGCAAAAGTGTGAGTCTCATCGAGAACAATGGTTGTCTCTCCTTTGTGAGCAACAACATGCTAACATGCAATCGTAGAATTCAACAGTTGATTTTGTTTTTTGAATTAATTCAAATTATTGTCAATATTTACATTTTTATTCTGAAATAAAAAACCCCCGAAAAGGAATTACGTTGGAAAGTTTGTAATCTCCCATTTAATTCTGCACACAATTTCTTTGATTCAAATCCTGTATCTAAATAAATTACTTTAAAAATCTCGAATATATTTTGTTGCAACAATTTTTTTAGACAGTTAAATAAATATGATTGCAAGCAACACTGGTTGTACTGCAAAAGTGTGAGTCTCATCGAGAACAATGGTTGTCTCTCCTTTGTGAGCAGCAACATGCTAACAAGCAATCGTAGAATATTCAACAGTTGACTTTGTTTTTTGGATCAATTCAAATTATTGTCAATATTATATTTTTATTCTGAAATAAAAAACACCCTAAAAAGAATAACATTGGAAAGTTTGTAATCTGCCATTTAATTCTACACACAAATTCTATTATTCAAATCCTGTATCTAAATAAATTACTTTAAAAATCTCGAATATATTTTGTTGCAACAATTCTTTAAACAGTTAAATAAATATGATTGCAAGCAACACTGGTTGTACTGCAAAAGTGTGAGTCTCATCGAGAGCGATGGTTGTCTCTCCTTTGTGAGCAGCAACATGCTTACATGCAATCGTAGAATATTCAACAGTTGATTTTATTTTTTTGAATCAATTCAAATTATTGTCAATATTATATTTTTATTCTGAAATAAAAAACACCCTTAAAGGAATAACGTTGGAAAGTTTGTAATCTGCCATTTAATTCTGCACACAAATTCTATTATTCAAATCCTGTATCTAAATAAATTACTTTAAAAATCTCGAATATATTTTGTTGCAACAATTCTTTAAACAGTTAAATAAATATGATTGCAAGCAACACTGGTTGTACTGCAATAGTGTGAGTCTCATCGAGAGCGATGGTTGTCTCTCCTTAGTGAGTAGGAACATGCTAACAAGCAATCGTAGAATATTCAACAGTTGACTTTGTTTTTTGGATCAATTCAAATTATTGGCAATATTTACATTTTTATTCTGAAATAAAAAACACCCTAAAAAGAATAACATTGGAAAGTTTGTAATCTGCCATTTAATTCTACACACAAATTCTATTATTCAAATCCTGTATCTAAATAAATTACTTTAAAAATCTCGAATATATTTTGTTGCAACAATTCTTTAAACAGTTAAATAAATATGATTGCAAGCAACACTGGTTGTACTGCAAAAGTGTGAGTCTCATCGAGAGCGATGGTTGTCTCTCCTTTGTGAGCAGCAACATGCTTACATGCAATCGTAGAATATTCAACAGTTGATTTTATTTTTTTGAATCAATTCAAATTATTGTCAATATTATATTTTTATTCTGAAATAAAAAACACCCTTAAAGGAATAACGTTGGAAAGTTTGTAATCTGCCATTTAATTCTGCACACAAATTCTATTATTCAAATCCTGTATCTAAATAAATTACTTTAAAAATCTCGAATATATTTTGTTGCAACAATTCTTTAAACAGTTAAATAAATATGATTGCAAGCAACACTGGTTGTACTGCAATAGTGTGAGTCTCATCGAGAGCGATGGTTGTCTCTCCTTAGTGAGTAGGAACATGCTAACAAGCAATCGTAGAATATTCAACAGTTGACTTTGTTTTTTGGATCAATTCAAATTATTGGCAATATTTACATTTTTATTCTGAAATAAAAAACACCCTAAAAAGAATAACATTGGAAAGTTTGTAATCTGCCATTTAATTCTACACACAAATTCTATTATTCAAATCCTGTATCTAAATAAATTACTTTAAAAATCTCGAATATATTTTGTTGCAACAATTCTTTAAACAGTTAAATAAATATGATTGCAAGCAACACTGGTTGTACTGCAAAAGTGTGAGTCTCATCGAGAGCGATGGTTGTCTCTCCTTTGTGAGCAGCAACATGCTTACATGCAATCGTAGAATATTCAACAGTTGATTTTATTTTTTTGAATCAAATCAAATTATTGTCAATATTATATTTTTATTCTGAAATAAAAAACACCCTTAAAGGAATAACGTTGGAAAGTTTGTAATCTGCCATTTAATTCTGCACACAAATTCTATTATTCAAATCCTGTATCTAAATAAATTACTTTAAAAATCTCGAATATATTTTGTTGCAACAATTCTTTAAACAGTTAAATAAATATGATTGCAAGCAACACTGGTTGTACTGCAAAAGTGTGAGTCTCATCGAGAGCGATGGTTGTCTCTCCTTAGTGAGTAGGAACATGCTAACAAGCAATCGTAGAATATTCAACAGTTGACTTTGTTTTTTGGATCAATTCAAATTATTGGCAATATTTACATTTTTATTCTGAAATATAAAACACCCTAAAAGGAATAATCTGGTATTTAATTCTGAACACAAATTTACTTGTAAAAATTCTGTATCTATATAAATTACTTTAAAAATCTCTAATATATTTTGTTGCAACATTACTTTAAATAGTTAAATAAATATGATTGCAAGCAACACTGGTTGTACTGCAAAAGTGTGAGTCTCATTGAGAGCGATGGTTGTCTCTCCTTTGTGAGCAACAACATGCTAACATGCAATCGTAGAATTCAACAGTTGATTTTGTTTTTTGAATCAATTCAAATTATTGTCAAACATTTTTATTCTGAAATAAAAAACCCCCGAAAAGGAATTACGTTGGAAAGTTTGTAATCTGCCATTTAATTCTGCACACAATTTCTTTGATTCAAATCCTGTATCTAAGTAAATTACTTTAAAAATCTCGAATATATTTTGTTGCAACAATTTTTTTAGACAGTTAAATAAATATGATTGCAAGCAACACTGGTTGTACTGCAAAAGTGTGAGTCTCATCGAGAACAATGGTTGTCTCTCCTTTGTGAGCAGCAACATGCTAACAAGCAATCGTAGAATATTCAACAGTTGACTTTGTTTTTTGGATCAATTCAAATTATTGTCAATATTATATTTTTATTCTGAAATAAAAAACACCCTCAAAGGAATAACGTTGGAAAGTTTGTAATCTGCCATTTAATTCTGCACACAATTTCTTTGATTCAAATCCTGTATCTAAATAAATTACTTTAAAAATCTCGAATATATTTTTTTGCAACAATTCTTTAAACAGTTAAATAAATATGATTGCAAGCAACACTGGTTGTACTGCAAAAGTGTGAGTCTCATCGAGAGCGATGGTTGTCTCTCCTTTGTGAGCAGCAACATGCTAACAAGCAATCGTAGAATATTCAACAGTTGACTTTGTTTTTTGGATCAATTCAAATTATTGTCAATATTATATTTTTATTCTGAAATAAAAAACACCCTAAAAAGAATAACATTGGAAAGTTTGTAATCTGCCATTTAATTCTACACACAAATTCTATTATTCAAATCCTGTATCTAAATAAATTACTTTAAAAATCTCGAATATATTTTTTTGCAACAATTCTTTAAACAGTTAAATAAATATGATTGCAAGCAACACTGGTTGTACTGCAAAAGTGTGAGTCTCATTGAGAGCGATGGTTGTCTCTCCTTTGTGAGCAACAACATGCTAACATGCAATCGTAGAATTCAACAGTTGATTTTGTTTTTTGAATCAATTCAAATTATTGTCAATATTTACATTTTTATTCTGAAATAAAAAACACCCTAAAAAGAATAACATTGGAAAGTTTGTAATCTGCCATTTAATTCTGCACACAAATTCTATTATTCAAATCCTGTATCTAAATAAATTACTTTAAAAATCTCGAATATATTTTGTTGCAACAATTCTTTAAACAGTTAAATAAATATGATTGCAAGCAACACTGGTTGTACTGCAAAAGTGTGAGTCTCATCGAGAGCGATGGTTGTCTCTCCTTTGTGAGCAGCAACATGCTTACATGCAATCGTAGAATATTCAACAGTTGATTTTCTTTTTTGAATAAATTCAAATTATTGTCAATATTATATTTTTATTCTGAAATAAAAAACACCCTAAAAGGAATAACGTTGGAAAGTTTGTAATCTGTTATTTAATTCTGCACACAATTTCTTTGATTCAAATCCTGTATCTAAATAAATTACTTTAAAAATCTCGAATATATTTTGTTGCAACAATTCTCTAAACAGTTAAATAAATATGATTGCAAGCAACACTGGTTGTACTGCAAAAGTGTGAGTCTCATCGAGAGCGATGGTTGTCTCTCCTTTGTGAGCAACAACATGCTAACATGCAATCGTAGAATTCAACAGTTGATTTTGTTTTTTGAATCAATTCAAATTATTGTCAATATTTACATTTTTATTCTGAAATAAAAAACCCCCGAAAAGGAATTACGTTGGAAAGTTTGTAATCTGCCATTTAATTCTGCACACAATTTCTTTGATTCAAATCCTGTATCTAAATAAATTACTTTAAAAATCTCGAATATATTTTGTTGCAACAATTCTCTAAACAGTTAAATAAATATGATTGCAAGCAACACTGGTTGTACTGCAAAAGTGTGAGTCTCATCGAGAGCGATGGTTGTCTCTCCTTTGTGAGCAGCAACATGCTAACATGCAATTAAGAATTCAACAGTTGATTTTCTTTTTTAAATAAATTCAAATTATTGTCAATATTATATTTTTATTCTGAAATAAAAAACACCCTCAAAGGAATAACGTTGGAAAGTTTGTAATCTGCCATTTAATTCTGCACACAATTTCTTTGATTCAAATCCTGTATCTAAATAAATTACTTTAAAAATCTCGAATATATTTTGTTGCAACAATTCTTTAAACAGTTAAATAAATATGATTGCAAGCAACACTGGTTGTACTGCAAAAGTGTGAGTCTCATCGAGAGCGATGGTTGTCTCTCCTTTGTGAGCAACAACATGCTAACATGCAATCGTAGAATTCAACAGTTGATTTTGTTTTTTGAATCAATTCAAATTATTGTCAATATTTACATTTTTATTCTGAAATAAAAAACCCCCGAAAAGGAATTACGTTGGAAAGTTTGTAATCTGCCATTAAATTCTGCACACAATTTCTTTGATTCAAATCCTGTATCTAAATAAATTACTTTAAAAATCTCGAATATATTTTGTTGCAACAATTTTTTTAGACAGTTAAATAAATATGATTGCAAGCAACACTGGTTGTACTGCAAAAGTGTGAGTCTCATCGAGAGCGATGGTTGTCTCTCCTTAGTGAGCAGCAACATGCTAACAAGCAATCGTAGAATATTCAACAGTTGACTTTGTTTTTTGGATCAATTCAAATTATTGGCAATATTTCCATTTTTATTCTGAAATAAAAAACACCCTAAAAGGAATAATCTGCTATTTAATTCTAAACACAAATTTACTTGTAAAAATTCTGTATCTAAATAAATTACTTAAAAAATCTCTAATATATTTTGTTGCAACATTACTTTAAATAGTTAAATAAATATGATTGCAAGCAACACTGGTTGTACTGCAAAAGTGTGAGTCTCATTGAGAGAGATGGTTGTCTCTCCTTTGTGAGCAGCAACATGCTAACATGCAATCGTAGAATTCAACAGTTGATTTTGTTTTTTGAATCAAATCAAATTATTGTCAATATTATATTTTTATTCTGAAATAAAAAACACCCTAAAAGGAATTACGTTGGAAAGATTGTAATCTGCCATTTAATTCTGCACACAAATTCTATTATTCAAATCCTGTATCTAAATAAATTACTTTAAAAATCTCGAATATATTTTGTTGCAACAATTCTTTAAACAGTTAAATAAATATGATTGCAAGCAACACTGGTTGTACTGCAAAAGTGTGAGTCTCATCGAGAGCGATGGTTGTCTCTCCTTTGTGAGCAACAACATGCTAACATGCAATCGTAGAATTCAACAGTTGATTTTGTTTTTTGAATCAATTCAAATTATTGTCAATATTTACATTTTTATTCTGAAATAAAAAACCCCCAAAAAGGAATTACGTTGGAAAGTTTGTAATCTGCCATTTAATTCTGCACACAATTTCTTTGATTCAAATCCTGTATCTAAATAAATTACTTTAAAAATCTCGAATATATTTTTTTGCAACAATTCTTTAAACAGTTAAATAAATATGATTGCAAGCAACACTGGTTGTACTGCAAAAGTGTGAGTCTCATCGAGAGCGATGGTTGTCTCTCCTTTGTGAGCAACAACATGCTAACATGCAATCGTAGAATATTCAACAGTTGACTTTGTTTTTTGGATCAATTCAAATTATTGTCAATATTATATTTTTATTCTGAAATAAAAAACACCCTCAAAGGAATAACGTTGGAAAGTTTGTAATCTGCCATTTAATTCTGCACACAATTTCTTTGATTCAAATCCTGTATCTAAATAAATTACTTTAAAAATCTCGAATATATTTTGTTGCAACAATTCTTTAAACAGTTAAATAAATATGATTGCAAGCAACACTGGTTGTACTGCAAAAGTGTGAGTCTCATCGAGAGCGATGGTTGTCTCTCCTTTGTGAGCAGCAACATGCTTACATGCAATCGTAGAATATTCAACAGTTGATTTTCTTTTTTGAATAAATTCAAATTATTGTCAATATTATATTTTTATTCTGAAATAAAAAACATCCTAAAAGGAATAATCTGCTATTTAATTCTAAACACAAATTTACTTGTAAAAATTCTGTATCTAAATAATTTACTTTAAAAATCTCGAATATATTTTGTTGCAACATTACTTTAAATAGTTAAATAAATATGATTGCAAGCAACACTGGTTGTACTGCAAAAGTGTGAGTCTCATCGAGAGCGATGGTTGTCTTTTCTTTGTGAGCAGCAACATGCTAACATGCAATTAAGAATTCAACAGTTGATTTTATTTTTTTGAATCAATTCAAATTATTGTCAATATTATATTTTTATTCTGAAATAAAAAACACCCTAAAAAGAATAACATTGGATTCTGCACACAAATTCTATTATTCAAATCCTGTATCTAAATAAATTACTTTAAAAATCTCGAATATATTTTGTTGCAACAATTCTCTAAACAGTTAAATAAATATGATTGCAAGCAACACTGGTTGTACTGCAAAAGTGTGAGTCTCATCGAGAACAATGGTTGTCTCTCCTTTGTGAGCAGCAACATGCTAACAAGCAATCGTAGAATATTCAACAGTTGACTTTGTTTTTTGGATCAATTCAAATTATTGTCAATATTATATTTTTATTCTGAAATAAAAAAAACCCTAAAAAGAATAACATTGGAAAGTTTGTAATCTGCCATTTAATTCTACACACAAATTCTATTATTCAAATCCTGTATCTAAATAAATTACTTTAAAAATCTCGAATATATTTTTTTGCAACAATTCTTTAAACAGTTAAATAAATATGATTGCAAGCAACACTGGTTGTACTGCAAAAGTGTGAGTCTCATCGAGAGCGATGGTTGTCTCTCCTTTGTGAGCAGCAACATGCTAACAAGCAATCGTAGAATATTCAACAGTTGAGTTTCTTTTTTGAATCAAATCAAATTATTGGCAATTCTTACATTTTTATTCTGAAATAAAAAACACCCTAAAAGGAATAACGTTGGAAAGTTTGTAATCTGCAATTTAATTCTGCACACAAATTCTATTATTCAAATCCTGTATCTAAATAAATTACTTTAAAAATCTCGAATATATTTTGTTGCAACAATTCTCTAAACAGTTAAATAAATATGATTGCAAGCAACACTGGTTGTACTGCAAAAGTGTGAGTCTCATCGAGAGCGATGGTTGTCTCTCCTTTGTGAGCAGCAACATGCTAACATGCAATTAAGAATTCAACAGTTGATTTTCTTTTTTAAATAAATTCAAATTATTGTCAATATTATATTTTTATTCTGAAATAAAAAACACCCTAAAAGGAATAACGTTGGAAAGTTTGTAATCTGCCATTTAATTCTGCACACAATTTCTTTGATTCAAATCCTGTATCTAAATAAATTACTTTAAAAATTTTGAATATATTTTGTTGCAACAATTCTCTAAACAGTTAAATAAATATGATTGCAAGCAACACTGGTTGTACTGCAAAAGTGTGAGTCTCATCGAGAGCGATGGTTGTCTCTCCTTTGTGAGCAGCAACATGCTAACATGCAATTAAGAATTCAACAGTTGATTTTCTTTTTTAAATAAATTCAAATTATTGTCAATATTATATTTTTATTCTGAAATAAAAAACACCCTCAAAGGAATAACGTTGGAAAGTTTGTAATCTGCCATTTAATTCTGCACACAATTTCTTTGATTCAAATGCTGTATCTAAATAAATTACTTTAAAAATCTCGAATATATTTTGTTGCGACAATTCTTTAAACAGTTAAATAAATATGATTGCAAGCAACACTGGTTGTACTGCAAAAGTGTGAGTCTCATCGAGAGCGATGGTTGTCTCTCCTTTGTGAGCAGCAACATGCTAACAAGCAATCGTAGAATATTCAACAGTTGAGTTTCTTTTTTGTATCAAATCAAATTATTGGCAATATTTACATTTTTATTCTGAAATAAAAAACACCCTAAAAGGAATAACGTTGGAAAGTTTGTAATCTGCCATTTAATTCTGCACACAATTTCTTTGATTCAAATCCTGTATCTAAATAAATTACTTTAAAAATCTCGAATATATTTTGTTGCAACAATTCTTTAAACAGTTAAATAAATATGATTGCAAGCAACACTGGTTGTACTGCAAAAGTGTGAGTCTCATCGAGAGCGATGGTTGTCTCTCCTTTGTGAGCAGCAACATGCAAACAAGCAATCGTAGAATATTCAACAGTTGAGTTTCTTTTTTGAATCAAATCAAATTATTGGCAATATTTACATTTTTATTCTGAAATAAAAAACACCCTAAAAGGAATAACGTTGGAAAGTTTGTAATCTGCCATTTAATTCTGCACACAAATTCTATTATTCAAATCCTGTATCTAAATAAATTACTTTAAAAATCT
Source organism: Leptopilina drosophilae (assembly GCA_032873175.1). Taxonomy (NCBI): domain Eukaryota; kingdom Metazoa; phylum Arthropoda; class Insecta; order Hymenoptera; family Figitidae; genus Leptopilina; species Leptopilina drosophilae. Next base: position 46,467,636 of record CM065483.1, read on the forward strand.
CGAATATATTTTGTTGCAACAATTCTCTAAACAGTTAAATAAATATGATTGCAAGCAACACTGGTTGTACTGCAAAAGTGTGAGTCTCATCGAGAACAATGGTTGTCTCTCCTTTGTGAGCAGCAACATGCTAACAAGCAATCGTAGAATATTCAACAGTTGACTTTGTTTTTTGGATCAATTCAAATTATTGTCAATATTATATTTTTATTCTAAAATAAAAAACACCCTAAAAAGAATAACATTGGAAAGTTTGTAATCTGCCATTTAATTCTGCACACAATTTCTTTGATTCAAATCCTGTATCTAAATAAATTACTTTAAAAATCTCGAATATATTTTGTTGCAACAATTCTCTAAACAGTTAAATAAATATGATTGCAAGCAACACTGGTTGTACTGCAAAAGTGTGAGTCTCATCGAGAGCGATGGTTGTCTCTCCTTTGTGAGCAGCAACATGCTTACATGCAATCGTAGAATATTCAACAGTTGATTTTCTTTTTTGAATAAATTCAAATTATTGTCAATATTATATTTTTATTCTGAAATAAAAAACACCCTAAAAGGAATAACGTTGGAAAGTTTGTAATCTGCCATTTAATTCTGCATACAATTTCTTTGATTCAAATCCTGTATCTAAATAAATTACTTTAAAAATCTCGAATATATTTTGTTGCAACAATTCTTTAAACAGTTAAATAAATATGATTGCAAGCAACACTGGTTGTACTGCAAAAGTGTGAGTCTCATCGAGAGCGATGGTTGTCTCTCCTTTGTGAGCAGCAACATGCTAACAAGCAATCGTAGAATATTCAACAGTTGATTTTCTTTTTTGAATCAAATCAAATTATTGGCAATATTTACATTTTTATTCTGAAATAAAAAACACCCTAAAAGGAATAATCTGCTATTTAATTCTGAACACAAATTTACTTGTAAAAATCCTGTATCTAAATAAATTACTTTAAAAATCTCGAATATATTTTGTTGCAACAATTCTTTAAACAGTTAAATAAATATGATTGCAAGCAACACTGGTTGTACTGCAAAAGTGTGAGTCTCATCGAGAGCGATGGTTGTCTCTCCTTTGTGAGCAACAACATGCTAACATGCAATCGTAGAATTCAACAGTTGATTTTGTTTTTTGAATCAATTCAAATTATTGTCAATATTTACATTTTTATTCTGAAATAAAAAACCCCCGAAAAGGAATTACGTTGGAAAGTTTGTAATCTGCCATTTAATTCTGCACACAATTTCTTTGATTCAAATCCTGTATCTAAATAAATTACTTTAAAAATCTCGAATATATTTTGTTGCAACAATTTTTTTAGACAGTTAAATAAATATGATTGCAAGCAACACTGGTTGTACTGCAAAAGTGTGAGTCTCATCGAGAACAATGGTTGTCTCTCCTTTGTGAGCAGCAACATGCTAACAAGCAATCGTAGAATATTCAACAGTTGACTTTGTTTTTTGGATCAATTCAAATTATTGTCAATATTATATTTTTATTCTGAAATAAAAAACACCCTAAAAAGAATAACATTGGAAAGTTTGTAATCTGCCATTTAATTCTACACACAAATTCTATTATTCAAATCCTGTATCTAAATAAATTACTTTAAAAATCTCGAATATATTTTTTTGCAACAATTCTTTAAACAGTTAAATAAATATGATTGCAAGCAACACTGGTTGTACTGCAAAAGTGTGAGTCTCATCGAGAGCGATGGTTGTCTCTCCTTTGTGAGCAGCAACATGCTAACATGCAATCGTAGAATATTCAACAGTTGACTTTGTTTTTTGGATCAATTCAAATTATTGTCAATATTATATTTTTATTCTAAAATAAAAAACACCCTAAAAAGAATAACATTGGAAAGTTTGTAATCTGCCATTTAATTCTGCACACAATTTCTTTGATTCAAATCCTGTATCTAAATAAATTACTTTAAAAATCTCGAATATATTTTGTTGCAACAATTCTCTAAACAGTTAAATAAATATGATTGCAAGCAACACTGGTTGTACTGCAAAAGTGTGAGTCTCATCGAGAGCGATGGTTGTCTCTCCTTTGTGAGCAGCAACATGCTTACATGCAATCGTAGAATATTCAACAGTTGATTTTCTTTTTTGAATAAATTCAAATTATTGTCAATATTATATTTTTATTCTGAAATAAAAAACACCCTAAAAGGAATAACGTTGGAAAGTTTGTAATCTGCCATTTAATTCTGCATACAATTTCTTTGATTCAAATCCTGTATCTAAATAAATTACTTTAAAAATCTCGAATATATTTTGTTGCAACAATTCTTTAAACAGTTAAATAAATATGATTGCAAGCAACACTGGTTGTACTGCAAAAGTGTGAGTCTCATCGAGAGCGATGGTTGTCTCTCCTTTGTGAGCAGCAACATGCTAACAAGCAATCGTAGAATATTCAACAGTTGATTTTCTTTTTTGAATCAAATCAAATTATTGGCAATATTTACATTTTTATTCTGAAATAAAAAACACCCTAAAAGGAATAATCTGCTATTTAATTCTGAACACAAATTTACTTGTAAAAATCCTGTATCTAAATAAATTACTTTAAAAATCTCGAATATATTTTGTTGCAACAATTCTTTAAACAGTTAAATAAATATGATTGCAAGCAACACTGGTTGTACTGCAAAAGTGTGAGTCTCATCGAGAGCGATGGTTGTCTCTCCTTTGTGAGCAACAACATGCTAACATGCAATCGTAGAATTCAACAGTTGATTTTGTTTTTTGAATCAATTCAAATTATTGTCAATATTTACATTTTTATTCTGAAATAAAAAACCCCCGAAAAGGAATTACGTTGGAAAGTTTGTAATCTGCCATTTAATTCTGCACACAATTTCTTTGATTCAAATCCTGTATCTAAATAAATTACTTTAAAAATCTCGAATATATTTTGTTGCAACAATTTTTTTAGACAGTTAAATAAATATGATTGCAAGCAACACTGGTTGTACTGCAAAAGTGTGAGTCTCATCGAGAACAATGGTTGTCTCTCCTTTGTGAGCAGCAACATGCTAACAAGCAATCGTAGAATATTCAACAGTTGACTTTGTTTTTTGGATCAATTCAAATTATTGTCAATATTATATTTTTATTCTGAAATAAAAAACACCCTAAAAAGAATAACATTGGAAAGTTTGTAATCTGCCATTTAATTCTACACACAAATTCTATTATTCAAATCCTGTATCTAAATAAATTACTTTAAAAATCTCGAATATATTTTTTTGCAACAATTCTTTAAACAGTTAAATAAATATGATTGCAAGCAACACTGGTTGTACTGCAAAAGTGTGAGTCTCATCGAGAGCGATGGTTGTCTCTCCTTTGTGAGCAGCAACATGCTAACATGCAATCGTAGAATTCAACAGTTGATTTTGTTTTTTGAATCAAATCAAATTATTGGCAATATTTACATTTTTATTCTGAAATAAAAAACACCCTAAAAAGAATAACGTTGGAAAGTTTGTAATCTGCCATTTAATTCTGCACACAATTTCTTTGATTCAAATCCTGTATCTAAATAAATTACTTTAAAAATCTCGAATATATTTTGTTGCAACAATTCTTTAAACAGTTAAATAAATATGATTGCAAGCAACACTGGTTGTACTGCAAAAGTGTGAGTCTCATCGAGAGCGATGGTTGTCTCTCCTTTGTGAGCAGCAACATGCTAACAAGCAATCGTAGAATATTCAACAGTTGAGTTTCTTTTTTGAATCAAATCAAATTATTGGCAATATTTACATTTTTATTCTGAAATAAAAAACACCCTAAAAGGAATAACGTTGGAAAGTTTGTAATCTGCCATTTAATTCTGCACACAAATTCTATTATTCAAATCCTGTATCTAAATAAATTACTTTAAAAATCTCGAATATATTTTGTTGCAACAATTCTTTAAACAGTTAAATAAATATGATTGCAAGCAACACTGGTTGTACTGCAAAAGTGTGAGTCTCATCGAGAGCGATGGTTGTCTCTCCTTTGTGAGCAGCAACATGCTAACAAGCAATCGTAGAATATTCAACAGTTGAGTTTCTTTTTTGAATCAAATCAAATTATTGGCAATATTTACATTTTTATTCTGAAATAAAAAACACCCTAAAAGGAATAATCTGCTATTTAATTCTGAACACAAATTTACTTGTAAAAATCCTGTATCTAAATAAATTACTTTAAAAATCTCGAATATATTTTGTTGCAACAATTCTTTAAACAGTTAAATAAATATGATTGCAAGCAACACTGGTTGTACTGCAAAAGTGTGAGTCTCATCGAGAGCGATGGTTGTCTCTCCTTTGTGAGCAGCAACATGCTAACAAGCAATCGTAGAATATTCAACAGTTGAGTTTCTTTTTTGAATCAAATCAAATTATTGGCAATATTTACATTTTTATTCTGAAATAAAAAACACCCTAAAAGGAATAATCTGCTATTTAATTCTGAACACAAATTTACTTGTAAAAATCCTGTATCTAAATAAATTACTTTAAAAATCTCGAATATATTTTGTTGCAACAATTCTTTAAACAGTTAAATAAATATGATTGCAAGCAACACTGGTTGTACTGCAAAAGTGTGAGTCTCATCGAGAGCGATGGTTGTCTCTCCTTTGTGAGCAACAACATGCTAACATGCAATCGTAGAATTCAACAGTTGATTTTGTTTTTTGAATCAATTCAAATTATTGTCAATATTTACATTTTTATTCTGAAATAAAAAACACCCTAAAAGGAATAACGTTGGAAAGTTTGTAATCTGCCATTTAATTCTGCACACAAATTCTATTATTCAAATCCTGTATCTAAATAAATTACTTTAAAAATCTCGAATATATTTTGTTGCAACAATTCTCTAAACAGTTAAATAAATATGATTGCAAGCAACACTGGTTGTACTGCAAAAGTGTGAGTCTCATCGAGAACAATGGTTGTCTCTCCTTTGTGAGCAGCAACATGCTAACAAGCAATCGTAGAATATTCAACAGTTGACTTTGTTTTTTGGATCAATTCAAATTATTGTCAATATTATATTTTTATTCTAAAATAAAAAACACCCTAAAAAGAATAACATTGGAAAGTTTGTAATCTGCCATTTAATTCTGCACACAATTTCTTTGATTCAAATCCTGTATCTAAATAAATTACTTTAAAAATCTCGAATATATTTTGTTCCAACAATTCTCTAAACAGTTAAATAAATATGATTGCAAGCAACACTGGTTGTACTGCAAAAGTGTGAGTCTCATCGAGAGCGATGGTTGTCTCTCCTTTGTGAGCAGCAACATGCTTACATGCAATCGTAGAATATTCAACAGTTGATTTTCTTTTTTGAATAAATTCAAATTATTGTCAATATTATATTTTTATTCTGAAATAAAAAACACCCTAAAAGGAATAACGTTGGAAAGTTTGTAATCTGCCATTTAATTCTGCACACAATTTCTTTGATTCAAATCCTGTATCTAAATAAATTACTTTAAAAATCTCGAATATATTTTGTTGCAACAATTCTTTAAACAGTTAAATAAATATGATTGCAAGCAACACTGGTTGTACTGCAAAAGTGTGAGTCTCATCGAGAGCGATGGTTGTCTCTCCTTTGTGAGCAGCAACATGCTAACAAGCAATCGTAGAATATTCAACAGTTGAGTTTCTTTTTTGAATCAAATCAAATTATTGGCAATATTTACATTTTTATTCTGAAATAAAAAACACCCTAAAAGGAATAATCTGCTATTTAATTCTGAACACAAATTTACTTGTAAAAATCCTGTATCTAAATAAATTACTTTAAAAATCTCGAATATATTTTGTTGCAACAATTCTTTAAACAGTTAAATAAATATGATTGCAAGCAACACTGGTTGTACTGCAAAAGTGTGAGTCTCATCGAGAGCGATGGTTGTCTCTCCTTTGTGAGCAGCAACATGCTAACAAGCAATCGTAGAATATTCAACAGTTGAGTTTCTTTTTTGAATCAAATCAAATTATTGGCAATATTTACATTTTTATTCTGAAATAAAAAACACCCTAAAAGGAATAACGTTGGAAAGTTTGTAATCTGCCATTTAATTCTGCACACAAATTCTATTATTCAAATCCTGTATCTAAATAAATTACTTTAAAAATCTCGAATATATTTTGTTGCAACAATTCTCTAAACAGTTAAATAAATATGATTGCAAGCAACACTGGTTGTACTGCAAAAGTGTGAGTCTCATCGAGAACAATGGTTGTCTCTCCTTTGTGAGCAGCAACATGCTAACAAGCAATCGTAGAATATTCAACAGTTGACTTTGTTTTTTGGATCAATTCAAATTATTGTCAATATTATATTTTTATTCTAAAATAAAAAACACCCTAAAAAGAATAACATTGGAAAGTTTGTAATCTGCCATTTAATTCTGCACACAATTTCTTTGATTCAAATCCTGTATCTAAATAAATTACTTTAAAAATCTCGAATATATTTTGTTCCAACAATTCTCTAAACAGTTAAATAAATATGATTGCAAGCAACACTGGTTGTACTGCAAAAGTGTGAGTCTCATCGAGAGCGATGGTTGTCTCTCCTTTGTGAGCAGCAACATGCTTACATGCAATCGTAGAATATTCAACAGTTGATTTTCTTTTTTGAATAAATTCAAATTATTGTCAATATTATATTTTTATTCTGAAATAAAAAACACCCTAAAAGGAATAACGTTGGAAAGTTTGTAATCTGCCATTTAATTCTGCACACAATTTCTTTGATTCAAATCCTGTATCTAAATAAATTACTTTAAAAATCTCGAATATATTTTGTTGCAACAATTCTTTAAACAGTTAAATAAATATGATTGCAAGCAACACTGGTTGTACTGCAAAAGTGTGAGTCTCATCGAGAGCGATGGTTGTCTCTCCTCTGTGAGCAGCAACATGCTAACATGCAATTAAGAATTCAACAGTTGCTTTTACTTATTTGAATAAATTCAAATTATTGTCAATATTATATTTTTATTCTGAAATAAAAAACACCCTAAAAAGAATAACATTGGAAAGGTTGTAATCTGCCATTTAATTGTGCACACAAATTCTATTATTCAAATCCTGTATCTAAATAAATTACTTTAAAAATCTCGAATATATTTAGTTGCAACAATTCTTTAAACAGTTAAATAAATATGATTGCAAGCAACACTGGTTGTACTGCAAAAGTGTGAGTCTCATCGAGAGCGATGGTTGTCTCTCCTTAGTGAGCAGCAACATGCTAACAAGCAATCGTAGAATATTCAACAGTTGACTTTGTTTTTTGGATCAATTCAAATTATTGGCAATATTTCCATTTTTATTCTGAAATAAAAAACACCCTAAAAGGAATAATCTGCTATTTAATTCTAAACACAAATTTACTTGTAAAAATTCTGTATCTAAATAAATTACTTAAAAAATCTCTAATATATTTTGTTGCAACATTACTTTAAATAGTTAAATAAATATGATTGCAAGCAACACTGGTTGTACTGCAAAAGTGTGAGTCTCATTGAGAGAGATGGTTGTCTCTCCTTTGTGAGCAGCAACATGCTAACATGCAATCGTATAATTCAACAGTTGATTTTGTTTTTTGAATCAATTCAAATTATTGTCAATATTATATTTTTATTCTGAAATAAAAAACACCCTAAAAGGAATTACGTTGGAAAGATTGTAATCTGCCATTTAATTCTGCACACAAATTCTATTATTCAAATCCTGTATCTAAATAAATTACTTTAAAAATCTCGAATATATTTTGTTGCAACAATTCTTTAAACAGTTAAATAAATATGATTGCAAGCAACACTGGTTGTACTGCAAAAGTGTGAGTCTCATCGAGAGCGATGGTTGTCTCTCCTTTGTGAGCAACAACATGCTAACATGCAATCGTAGAATTCAACAGTTGATTTTGTTTTTTGAATCAATTCAAATTATTGTCAATATTTACATTTTTATTCTGAAATAAAAAACCCCCGAAAAGGAATTACGTTGGAAAGTTTGTAATCTGCCATTTAATTCTGCACACAATTTCTTTGATTCAAATCCTGTATCTAAATAAATTACTTTAAAAATCTCGAATATATTTTGTTGCAACAATTCTTTAAACAGTTAAATAAATATGATTGCAAGCAACACTGGTTGTACTGCAAAAGTGTGAGTCTCATCGAGAGCGATGGTTGTCTCTCCTTTGTGAGCAGCAACATGCTTACATGCAATCGTAGAATATTCAACAGTTGAGTTTGTTTTTTGAATAAATTCAAATTATTATCAATATTATATTTTTATTCTGAAATAAAAAACACCCTAAAAGGAATAACGTTGGAAAGTTTGTAATCTGCCATTTAATTCTGCACACAATTTCTTTGATTCAAATCCTGTATCTAAATAAATTACTTTAAAAATCTCGAATATATTTTGTTGCAACAATTCTTTAAACAGTTAAATAAATATGATTGCAAGCAACACTGGTTGTACTGCAAAAGTGTGAGTCTCATCGAGAGCGATAGTTGTCTCTCCTTTGTGAGCAGCAACATGCTAACAAGCAATCGTAGAATATTCAACAGTTGAGTTTCTTTTTTGAATCAAATCAAATTATTGGCAATATTTACATTTTTATTCTGAAATAAAAAACACCCTAAAAGGAATAACGTTGGAAAGTTTGTAATCTGCAATTTAATTCTGCACACAATTTCTTTGATTCAAATCCTGTATCTAAATAAATTACTTTAAAAATCTCGAATATATTTTGTTGCAACCATTCTTTAAACAGTTAAATAAATATGATTGCAAGCAACACTGGTTGAACTGCAAAAGTGTGAGTCTCATCGTGAGCGATGGTTGTCTCTCCTTTGTGAGCAGCAACATGCTAACAAGCAATCGTAGAATATTCAACAGTTGAGTTTCTTTTTTGAATCAAATCAAATTATTGGCAATATTTACATTTTTATTCTGAAATAAAAAACACCCTAAAAGGAATAATCTGCTATTTAATTCTGAACACAAATTTACTTGTAAAAATCCTGTATCTAAATAAATTACTTTAAAAATCTCGAATATATTTTGTTGCAACAATTCTTTAAACAGTTAAATAAATATGATTGCAAGCAACACTGGTTGTACTGCAAAAGTGTGAGTCTCATCGAGAGCGATGGTTGTCTCTCCTTTGTGAGCAGCAACATGCTTACATGCAATCGTAGAATATTCAACAGTTGATTTTCTTTTTTGAATAAATTCAAATTATTGTCAATATTATATTTTTATTCTGAAATAAAAAACATCCTAAAAGGAATAATCTGCTATTTAATTCTAAACACAAATTTACTTGTAAAAATTCTGTATCTAAATAAATTACTTTAAAAATCTCGAATATATTTTGTTGCAACATTACTTTAAATAGTTAAATAAATATGATTGCAAGCAACACTGGTTGTACTGCAAAAGTGTGAGTCTCATCGAGAGCGATGGTTGTCTTTTCTTTGTGAGCAGCAACATGCTAACATGCAATTAAGAATTCAACAGTTGATTTTATTTTTTTGAATCAATTCAAATTATTGTCAATATTATATTTTTATTCTGAAATAAAAAACACCCTAAAAAGAATAACATTGGATTCTGCACACAAATTCTATTATTCAAATCCTGTATCTAAATAAATTACTTTAAAAATCTCGAATATATTTTGTTGCAACAATTCTCTAAACAGTTAAATAAATATGATTGCAAGCAACACTGGTTGTACTGCAAAAGTGTGAGTCTCATCGAGAACAATGGTTGTCTCTCCTTTGTGAGCAGCAACATGCTAACAAGCAATCGTAGAATATTCAACAGTTGACTTTGTTTTTTGGATCAATTCAAATTATTGTCAATATTATATTTTTATTCTGAAATAAAAAAAACCCTAAAAAGAATAACATTGGAAAGTTTGTAATCTGCCATTTAATTCTACACACAAATTCTATTATTCAAATCCTGTATCTAAATAAATTACTTTAAAAATCTCGAATATATTTTTTTGCAACAATTCTTTAAACAGTTAAATAAATATGATTGCAAGCAACACTGGTTGTACTGCAAAAGTGTGAGTCTCATCGAGAGCGATGGTTGTCTCTCCTTTGTGAGCAGCAACATGCTAACAAGCAATCGTAGAATATTCAACAGTTGAGTTTCTTTTTTGAATCAAATCAAATTATTGGCAATATTTACATTTTTATTCTGAAATAAAAAACACCCTAAAAGGAATAACGTTGGAAAGTTTGTAATCTGCAATTTAATTCTGCACACAAATTCTATTATTCAAATCCTGTATCTAAATAAATTACTTTAAAAATCTCGAATATATTTTGTTGCAACAATTCTCTAAACAGTTAAATAAATATGATTGCAAGCAACACTGGTTGTACTGCAAAAGTGTGAGTCTCATCGAGAGCGATGGTTGTCTCTCCTTTGTGAGCAGCAACATGCTAACATGCAATTAAGAATTCAACAGTTGATTTTCTTTTTTAAATAAATTCAAATTATTGTCAATATTATATTTTTATTCTGAAATAAAAAACACCCTAAAAGGAATAACGTTGGAAAGTTTGTAATCTGCCATTTAATTCTGCACACAATTTCTTTGATTCAAATCCTGTATCTAAATAAATTACTTTAAAAATTTTGAATATATTTTGTTGCAACAATTCTCTAAACAGTTAAATAAATATGATTGCAAGCAACACTGGTTGTACTGCAAAAGTGTGAGTCTCATCGAGAGCGATGGTTGTCTCTCCTTTGTGAGCAGCAACATGCTAACATGCAATTAAGAATTCAACAGTTGATTTTCTTTTTTAAATAAATTCAAATTATTGTCAATATTATATTTTTATTCTGAAATAAAAAACACCCTCAAAGGAATAACGTTGGAAAGTTTGTAATCTGCCATTTAATTCTGCACACAATTTCTTTGATTCAAATCCTGTATCTAAATAAATTACTTTAAAAATCTCGAATATATTTTGTTGCGACAATTCTTTAAACAGTTAAATAAATATGATTGCAAGCAACACTGGTTGTACTGCAAAAGTGTGAGTCTCATCGAGAGCGATGGTTGTCTCTCCTTTGTGAGCAGCAACATGCTAACAAGCAATCGTAGAATATTCAACAGTTGAGTTTCTTTTTTGTATCAAATCAAATTATTGGCAATATTTACATTTTTATTCTGAAATAAAAAACACCCTAAAAGGAATAACGTTGGAAAGTTTGTAATCTGCCATTTAATTCTGCACACAATTTCTTTGATTCAAATCCTGTATCTAAATAAATTACTTTAAAAATCTCGAATATATTTTGTTGCAACAATTCTTTAAACAGTTAAATAAATATGATTGCAAGCAACACTGGTTGTACTGCAAAAGTGTGAGTCTCATCGAGAGCGATGGTTGTCTCTCCTTTGTGAGCAGCAACATGCTAACAAGCAATCGTAGAATATTCAACAGTTGAGTTTCTTTTTTGAATCAAATCAAATTATTGGCAATATTTACATTTTTATTCTGAAATAAAAAACACCCTAAAAGGAATAATCTGCTATTTAATTCTGAACACAAATTTACTTGTAAAAATCCTGTATCTAAATAAATTACTTTAAAAATCTCGAATATATTTTGTTGCAACAATTCTTTAAACAGTTAAATAAATATGATTGCAAGCAACACTGGTTGTACTGCAAAAGTGTGAGTCTCATCGAGAGCGATGGTTGTCTCTCCTTTGTGAGCAGCAACATGCTAACAAGCAATCGTAGAATATTCAACAGTTGAGTTTCTTTTTTGAATCAAATCAAATTATTGGCAATATTTACATTTTTATTCTGAAATAAAAAACACCCTAAAAGGAATAATCTGCTATTTAATTCTGAACACAAATTTACTTGTAAAAATCCTGTATCTAAATAAATTACTTTAAAAATCTCGAATATATTTTGTTGCAACAATTCTTTAAACAGTTAAATAAATATGATTGCAAGCAACACTGGTTGTACTGCAAAAGTGTGAGTCTCATCGAGAGCGATGGTTGTCTCTCCTTTGTGAGCAACAACATGCTAACATGCAATCGTAGAATTCAACAGTTGATTTTGTTTTTTGAATCAATTCAAATTATTGTCAATATTTACATTTTTATTCTGAAATAAAAAACACCCTAAAAGGAATAACGTTGGAAAGTTTGTAATCTGCCATTTAATTCTGCACACAAATTCTATTATTCAAATCCTGTATCTAAATAAATTACTTTAAAAATCTCGAATATATTTTGTTGCAACAATTCTCTAAACAGTTAAATAAATATGATTGCAAGCAACACTGGTTGTACTGCAAAAGTGTGAGTCTCATCGAGAACAATGGTTGTCTCTCCTTTGTGAGCAGCAACATGCTAACAAGCAATCGTAGAATATTCAACAGTTGACTTTGTTTTTTGGATCAATTCAAATTATTGTCAATATTATATTTTTATTCTAAAATAAAAAACACCCTAAAAAGAATAACATTGGAAAGTTTGTAATCTGCCATTTAATTCTGCACACAATTTCTTTGATTCAAATCCTGTATCTAAATAAATTACTTTAAAAATCTCGAATATATTTTGTTCCAACAATTCTCTAAACAGTTAAATAAATATGATTGCAAGCAACACTGGTTGTACTGCAAAAGTGTGAGTCTCATCGAGAGCGATGGTTGTCTCTCCTTTGTGAGCAGCAACATGCTTACATGCAATCGTAGAATATTCAACAGTTGATTTTCTTTTTTGAATAAATTCAAATTATTGTCAATATTATATTTTTATTCTGAAATAAAAAACACCCTAAAAGGAATAACGTTGGAAAGTTTGTAATCTGCCATTTAATTCTGCACACAATTTCTTTGATTCAAATCCTGTATCTAAATAAATTACTTTAAAAATCTCGAATATATTTTGTTGCAACAATTCTTTAAACAGTTAAATAAATATGATTGCAAGCAACACTGGTTGTACTGCAAAAGTGTGAGTCTCATCGAGAGCGATGGTTGTCTCTCCTTTGTGAGCAGCAACATGCTAACAAGCAATCGTAGAATATTCAACAGTTGAGTTTCTTTTTTGAATCAAATCAAATTATTGGCAATATTTACATTTTTATTCTGAAATAAAAAACACCCTAAAAGGAATAATCTGCTATTTAATTCTGAACACAAATTTACTTGTAAAAATCCTGTATCTAAATAAATTACTTTAAAAATCTCGAATATATTTTGTTGCAACAATTCTTTAAACAGTTAAATAAATATGATTGCAAGCAACACTGGTTGTACTGCAAAAGTGTGAGTCTCATCGAGAGCGATGGTTGTCTCTCCTTTGTGAGCAGCAACATGCTAACAAGCAATCGTAGAATATTCAACAGTTGAGTTTCTTTTTTGAATCAAATCAAATTATTGGCAATATTTACATTTTTATTCTGAAATAAAAAACACCCTAAAAGGAATAACGTTGGAAAGTTTGTAATCTGCCATTTAATTCTGCACACAAATTCTATTATTCAAATCCTGTATCTAAATAAATTACTTTAAAAATCTCGAATATATTTTGTTGCAACAATTCTCTAAACAGTTAAATAAATATGATTGCAAGCAACACTGGTTGTACTGCAAAAGTGTGAGTCTCATCGAGAACAATGGTTGTCTCTCCTTTGTGAGCAGCAACATGCTAACAAGCAATCGTAGAATATTCAACAGTTGACTTTGTTTTTTGGATCAATTCAAATTATTGTCAATATTATATTTTTATTCTAAAATAAAAAACACCCTAAAAAGAATAACATTGGAAAGTTTGTAATCTGCCATTTAATTCTGCACACAATTTCTTTGATTCAAATCCTGTATCTAAATAAATTACTTTAAAAATCTCGAATATATTTTGTTCCAACAATTCTCTAAACAGTTAAATAAATATGATTGCAAGCAACACTGGTTGTACTGCAAAAGTGTGAGTCTCATCGAGAGCGATGGTTGTCTCTCCTTTGTGAGCAGCAACATGCTTACATGCAATCGTAGAATATTCAACAGTTGATTTTCTTTTTTGAATAAATTCAAATTATTGTCAATATTATATTTTTATTCTGAAATAAAAAACACCCTAAAAGGAATAACGTTGGAAAGTTTGTAATCTGCCATTTAATTCTGCACACAATTTCTTTGATTCAAATCCTGTATCTAAATAAATTACTTTAAAAATCTCGAATATATTTTGTTGCAACAATTCTTTAAACAGTTAAATAAATATGATTGCAAGCAACACTGGTTGTACTGCAAAAGTGTGAGTCTCATCGAGAGCGATGGTTGTCTCTCCTCTGTGAGCAGCAACATGCTAACATGCAATTAAGAATTCAACAGTTGATTTTATTTTTTTGAATCAATTCAAATTATTGTCAATATTATATTTTTATTCTGAAATAAAAAACACCCTAAAAAGAATAACATTGGAAAGGTTGTAATCTGCCATTTAATTGTGCACACAAATTCTATTATTCAAATCCTGTATCTAAATAAATTACTTTAAAAATCTCGAATATATTTAGTTGCAACAATTCTTTAAACAGTTAAATAAATATGATTGCAAGCAACACTGGTTGTACTGCAAAAGTGTGAGTCTCATCGAGAGCGATGGTTGTCTCTCCTTAGTGAGCAGCAACATGCTAACAAGCAATCGTAGAATATTCAACAGTTGACTTTGTTTTTTGGATCAATTCAAATTATTGGCAATATTTCCATTTTTATTCTGAAATAAAAAACACCCTAAAAGGAATAATCTGCTATTTAATTCTAAACACAAATTTACTTGTAAAAATTCTGTATCTAAATAAATTACTTAAAAAATCTCTAATATATTTTGTTGCAACATTACTTTAAATAGTTAAATAAATATGATTGCAAGCAACACTGGTTGTACTGCAAAAGTGTGAGTCTCATTGAGAGAGATGGTTGTCTCTCCTTTGTGAGCAGCAACATGCTAACATGCAATCGTATAATTCAACAGTTGATTTTGTTTTTTGAATCAATTCAAATTATTGTCAATATTATATTTTTATTCTGAAATAAAAAACACCCTAAAAGGAATTACGTTGGAAAGATTGTAATCTGCCATTTAATTCTGCACACAAATTCTATTATTCAAATCCTGTATCTAAATAAATTACTTTAAAAATCTCGAATATATTTTGTTGCAACAATTCTTTAAACAGTTAAATAAATATGATTGCAAGCAACACTGGTTGTACTGCAAAAGTGTGAGTCTCATCGAGAGCGATGGTTGTCTCTCCTTTGTGAGCAACAACATGCTAACATGCAATCGTAGAATTCAACAGTTGATTTTGTTTTTTGAATCAATTCAAATTATTGTCAATATTTACATTTTTATTCTGAAATAAAAAACCCCCGAAAAGGAATTACGTTGGAAAGTTTGTAATCTGCCATTTAATTCTGCACACAATTTCTTTGATTCAAATCCTGTATCTAAATAAATTACTTTAAAAATCTCGAATATATTTTGTTGCAACAATTCTTTAAACAGTTAAATAAATATGATTGCAAGCAACACTGGTTGTACTGCAAAAGTGTGAGTCTCATCGAGAGCGATGGTTGTCTCTCCTTTGTGAGCAGCAACATGCTTACATGCAATCGTAGAATATTCAACAGTTGATTTTATTTTTTTGAATCAATTCAAATTATTATCAATATTATATTTTTATTCTGAAATAAAAAACACCCTAAAAGGAATAACGTTGGAAAGTTTGTAATCTGCCATTTAATTCTGCACACAATTTCTTTGATTCAAATCCTGTATCTAAATAAATTACTTTAAAAATCTCGAATATATTTTGTTGCAACAATTCTTTAAACAGTTAAATAAATATGATTGCAAGCAACACTGGTTGTACTGCAAAAGTGTGAGTCTCATCGAGAGCGATAGTTGTCTCTCCTTTGTGAGCAGCAACATGCTAACAAGCAATCGTAGAATATTCAACAGTTGAGTTTCTTTTTTGAATCAAATCAAATTATTGGCAATATTTACATTTTTATTCTGAAATAAAAAACACCCTAAAAGGAATAACGTTGGAAAGTTTGTAATCTGCAATTTAATTCTGCACACAATTTCTTTGATTCAAATCCTGTATCTAAATAAATTACTTTAAAAATCTCGAATATATTTTGTTGCAACCATTCTTTAAACAGTTAAATAAATATGATTGCAAGCAACACTGGTTGAACTGCAAAAGTGTGAGTCTCATCGTGAGCGATGGTTGTCTCTCCTTTGTGAGCAGCAACATGCTAACAAGCAATCGTAGAATATTCAACAGTTGAGTTTCTTTTTTGAATCAAATCAAATTATTGGCAATATTATATTTTTATTCTGAAATAAAAAACACCCTAAAAGGAATAATCTGCTATTTAATTCTAAACACAAATTTACTTGTAAAAATCCTGTATCTAAATAAATTACTTTAAAAATCTCGAATATATTTTGTTGCAACAATTCTTTAAACAGTTAAATAAATATGATTGCAAGCAACACTGGTTGTACTGCAAAAGTGTGAGTCTCATCGAGAGCGATGGTTGTCTTTTCTTTGTGAGCAGCAACATGCTAACATGCAATTAAGAATTCAACAGTTGATTTTCTTTTTTGAATCAATTCAAATTATTGTCAATATTATATTTTTATTCTGAAATAAAAAACATCCTAAAAGGAATAATCTGCTATTTAATTCTAAACACAAATTTACTTGTAAAAATTCTGTATCTAAATAAATTACTTTAAAAATCTCGAATATATTTTGTTGCAACATTACTTTAAATAGTTAAATAAATATGATTGCAAGCAACACTGGTTGTACTGCAAAAGTGTGAGTCTCATCGAGAGCGATGGTTGTCTTTTCTTTGTGAGCAGCAACATGCTAACATGCAATTAAGAATTCAACAGTTGATTTTATTTTTTTGAATCAATTCAAATTATTGTCAATATTATATTTTTATTCTGAAATAAAAAACACCCTAAAAAGAATAACATTGGATTCTGCACACAAATTCTATTATTCAAATCCTGTATCTAAATAAATTACTTTAAAAATCTCGAATATATTTTGTTGCAACAATTCTCTAAACAGTTAAATAAATATGATTGCAAGCAACACTGGTTGTACTGCAAAAGTGTGAGTCTCATCGAGAACAATGGTTGTCTCTCCTTTGTGAGCAGCAACATGCTAACAAGCAATCGTAGAATATTCAACAGTTGACTTTGTTTTTTGGATCAATTCAAATTATTGTCAATATTATATTTTTATTCTGAAATAAAAAAAACCCTAAAAAGAATAACATTGGAAAGTTTGTAATCTGCCATTTAATTCTACACACAAATTCTATTATTCAAATCCTGTATCTAAATAAATTACTTTAAAAATCTCGAATATATTTTTTTGCAACAATTCTTTAAACAGTTAAATAAATATGATTGCAAGCAACACTGGTTGTACTGCAAAAGTGTGAGTCTCATCGAGAGCGATGGTTGTCTCTCCTTTGTGAGCAGCAACATGCTAACAAGCAATCGTAGAATATTCAACAGTTGAGTTTCTTTTTTGAATCAAATCAAATTATTGGCAATATTTACATTTTTATTCTGAAATAAAAAACACCCTAAAAGGAATAACGTTGGAAAGTTTGTAATCTGCAATTTAATTCTGCACACAAATTCTATTATTCAAATCCTGTATCTAAATAAATTACTTTAAAAATCTCGAATATATTTTGTTGCAACAATTCTCTAAACAGTTAAATAAATATGATTGCAAGCAACACTGGTTGTACTGCAAAAGTGTGAGTCTCATCGAGAGCGATGGTTGTCTCTCCTTTGTGAGCAGCAACATGCTAACATGCAATTAAGAATTCAACAGTTGATTTTCTTTTTTAAATAAATTCAAATTATTGTCAATATTATATTTTTATTCTGAAATAAAAAACACCCTAAAAGGAATAACGTTGGAAAGTTTGTAATCTGCCATTTAATTCTGCACACAATTTCTTTGATTCAAATCCTGTATCTAAATAAATTACTTTAAAAATTTTGAATATATTTTGTTGCAACAATTCTCTAAACAGTTAAATAAATATGATTGCAAGCAACACTGGTTGTACTGCAAAAGTGTGAGTCTCATCGAGAGCGATGGTTGTCTCTCCTTTGTGAGCAGCAACATGCTAACATGCAATTAAGAATTCAACAGTTGATTTTCTTTTTTAAATAAATTCAAATTATTGTCAATATTATATTTTTATTCTGAAATAAAAAACACCCTCAAAGGAATAACGTTGGAAAGTTTGTAATCTGCCATTTAATTCTGCACACAATTTCTTTGATTCAAATCCTGTATCTAAATAAATTACTTTAAAAATCTCGAATATATTTTGTTGCGACAATTCTTTAAACAGTTAAATAAATATGATTGCAAGCAACACTGGTTGTACTGCAAAAGTGTGAGTCTCATCGAGAGCGATGGTTGTCTCTCCTTTGTGAGCAGCAACATGCTAACAAGCAATCGTAGAATATTCAACAGTTGAGTTTCTTTTTTGTATCAAATCAAATTATTGGCAATATTTACATTTTTATTCTGAAATAAAAAACACCCTAAAAGGAATAACGTTGGAAAGTTTGTAATCTGCCATTTAATTCTGCACACAATTTCTTTGATTCAAATCCTGTATCTAAATAAATTACTTTAAAAATCTCGAATATATTTTGTTGCAACAATTCTTTAAACAGTTAAATAAATATGATTGCAAGCAACACTGGTTGTACTGCAAAAGTGTGAGTCTCATCGAGAGCGATGGTTGTCTCTCCTTTGTGAGCAGCAACATGCTAACAAGCAATCGTAGAATATTCAACAGTTGAGTTTCTTTTTTGAATCAAATCAAATTATTGGCAATATTTACATTTTTATTCTGAAATAAAAAACACCCTAAAAGGAATAACGTTGGAAAGTTTGTAATCTGCCATTTAATTCTGCACACAAATTCTATTATTCAAATCCTGTATCTAAATAAATTACTTTAAAAATCTCGAATATATTTTGTTGCAACAATTCTCTAAACAGTTAAATAAATATGATTGCAAGCAACACTGGTTGTACTGCAAAAGTGTGAGTCTCATCGAGAACAATGGTTGTCTCTCCTTTGTGAGCAGCAACATGCTAACAAGCAATCGTAGAATATTCAACAGTTGACTTTGTTTTTTGGATCAATTCAAATTATTGTCAATATTATATTTTTATTCTAAAATAAAAAACACCCTAAAAAGAATAACATTGGAAAGTTTGTAATCTGCCATTTAATTCTGCACACAATTTCTTTGATTCAAATCCTGTATCTAAATAAATTACTTTAAAAATCTCGAATATATTTTGTTGCAACAATTCTCTAAACAGTTAAATAAATATGATTGCAAGCAACACTGGTTGTACTGCAAAAGTGTGAGTCTCATCGAGAGCGATGGTTGTCTCTCCTTTGTGAGCAGCAACATGCTTACATGCAATCGTAGAATATTCAACAGTTGATTTTCTTTTTTGAATAAATTCAAATTATTGTCAATATTATATTTTTATTCTGAAATAAAAAACACCCTAAAAGGAATAACGTTGGAAAGTTTGTAATCTGCCATTTAATTCTGCATACAATTTCTTTGATTTCAAATCCTGTATCTAAATAAATTACTTTAAAAATCTCGAATATATTTTGTTGCAACAATTCTTTAAACAGTTAAATAAATATGATTGCAAGCAACACTGGTTGTACTGCAAAAGTGTGAGTCTCATCGAGAGCGATGGTTGTCTCTCCTTTGTGAGCAGCAACATGCTAACAAGCAATCGTAGAATATTCAACAGTTGATTTTCTTTTTTGAATCAAATCAAATTATTGGCAATATTTACATTTTTATTCTGAAATAAAAAACACCCTAAAAGGAATAATCTGCTATTTAATTCTGAACACAAATTTACTTGTAAAAATCCTGTATCTAAATAAATTACTTTAAAAATCTCGAATATATTTTGTTGCAACAATTCTTTAAACAGTTAAATAAATATGATTGCAAGCAACACTGGTTGTACTGCAAAAGTGTGAGTCTCATCGAGAGCGATGGTTGTCTCTCCTTTGTGAGCAACAACATGCTAACATGCAATCGTAGAATTCAACAGTTGATTTTGTTTTTTGAATCAATTCAAATTATTGTCAATATTTACATTTTTATTCTGAAATAAAAAACCCCCGAAAAGGAATTACTTTGGAAAGTTTGTAATCTGCCATTTAATTCTGCACACAATTTCTTTGATTCAAATCCTGTATCTAAATAAATTACTTTAAAAATCTCGAATATATTTTGTTGCAACAATTTTTTTAGACAGTTAAATAAATATGATTGCAAGCAACACTGGTTGTACTGCAAAAGTGTGAGTCTCATCGAGAACAATGGTTGTCTCTCCTTTGTGAGCAGCAACATGCTAACAAGCAATCGTAGAATATTCAACAGTTGACTTTGTTTTTTGGATCAATTCAAATTATTGTCAATATTATATTTTTATTCTGAAATAAAAAACACCCTAAAAAGAATAACATTGGAAAGTTTGTAATCTGCCATTTAATTCTACACACAAATTCTATTATTCAAATCCTGTATCTAAATAAATTACTTTAAAAATCTCGAATATATTTTTTTGCAACAATTCTTTAAACAGTTAAATAAATATGATTGCAAGCAACACTGGTTGTACTGCAAAAGTGTGAGTCTCATCGAGAGCGATGGTTGTCTCTCCTTTGTGAGCAGCAACATGCTAACAAGCAATCGTAGAATATTCAACAGTTGAGTTTCTTTTTTGAATCAAATCAAATTATTGGCAATATTTACATTTTTATTCTGAAATAAAAAACACCCTAAAAGGAATAATCTGCTATTTAATTCTGAACACAAATTTACTTGTAAAAATCCTGTATCTAAATAAATTACTTTAAAAATCTCGAATATATTTTGTTGCAACAATTCTTTAAACAGTTAAATAAATATGATTGCAAGCAACACTGGTTGTACTGCAAAAGTGTGAGTCTCATCGAGAGCGATGGTTGTCTCTCCTTTGTGAGCAGCAACATGCTAACAAGCAATCGTAGAATATTCAACAGTTGAGTTTCTTTTTTGAATCAAATCAAATTATTGGCAATATTTACATTTTTATTCTGAAATAAAAAACACCCTAAAAGGAATAATCTGCTATTTAATTCTGAACACAAATTTACTTGTAAAAATCCTGTATCTAAATAAATTACTTTAAAAATCTCGAATATATTTTGTTGCAACAATTCTTTAAACAGTTAAATAAATATGATTGCAAGCAACACTGGTTGTACTGCAAAAGTGTGAGTCTCATCGAGAGCGATGGTTGTCTCTCCTTTGTGAGCAACAACATGCTAACATGCAATCGTAGAATTCAACAGTTGATTTTGTTTTTTGAATCAATTCAAATTATTGTCAATATTTACATTTTTATTCTGAAATAAAAAACACCCTAAAAGGAATAACGTTGGAAAGTTTGTAATCTGCCATTTAATTCTGCACACAAATTCTATTATTCAAATCCTGTATCTAAATAAATTACTTTAAAAATCTCGAATATATTTTGTTGCAACAATTCTCTAAACAGTTAAATAAATATGATTGCAAGCAACACTGGTTGTACTGCAAAAGTGTGAGTCTCATCGAGAACAATGGTTGTCTCTCCTTTGTGAGCAGCAACATGCTAACAAGCAATCGTAGAATATTCAACAGTTGACTTTGTTTTTTGGATCAATTCAAATTATTGTCAATATTATATTTTTATTCTAAAATAAAAAACACCCTAAAAAGAATAACATTGGAAAGTTTGTAATCTGCCATTTAATTCTGCACACAATTTCTTTGATTCAAATCCTGTATCTAAATAAATTACTTTAAAAATCTCGAATATATTTTGTTCCAACAATTCTCTAAACAGTTAAATAAATATGATTGCAAGCAACACTGGTTGTACTGCAAAAGTGTGAGTCTCATCGAGAGCGATGGTTGTCTCTCCTTTGTGAGCAGCAACATGCTTACATGCAATCGTAGAATATTCAACAGTTGATTTTCTTTTTTGAATAAATTCAAATTATTGTCAATATTATATTTTTATTCTGAAATAAAAAACACCCTAAAAGGAATAACGTTGGAAAGTTTGTAATCTGCCATTTAATTCTGCACACAATTTCTTTGATTCAAATCCTGTATCTAAATAAATTACTTTAAAAATCTCGAATATATTTTGTTGCAACAATTCTTTAAACAGTTAAATAAATATGATTGCAAGCAACACTGGTTGTACTGCAAAAGTGTGAGTCTCATCGAGAGCGATGGTTGTCTCTCCTTTGTGAGCAGCAACATGCTAACAAGCAATCGTAGAATATTCAACAGTTGAGTTTCTTTTTTGAATCAAATCAAATTATTGGCAATATTTACATTTTTATTCTGAAATAAAAAACACCCTAAAAGGAATAATCTGCTATTTAATTCTGAACACAAATTTACTTGTAAAAATCCTGTATCTAAATAAATTACTTTAAAAATCTCGAATATATTTTGTTGCAACAATTCTTTAAACAGTTAAATAAATATGATTGCAAGCAACACTGGTTGTACTGCAAAAGTGTGAGTCTCATCGAGAGCGATGGTTGTCTCTCCTTTGTGAGCAGCAACATGCTAACAAGCAATCGTAGAATATTCAACAGTTGAGTTTCTTTTTTGAATCAAATCAAATTATTGGCAATATTTACATTTTTATTCTGAAATAAAAAACACCCTAAAAGGAATAACGTTGGAAAGTTTGTAATCTGCCATTTAATTCTGCACACAAATTCTATTATTCAAATCCTGTATCTAAATAAATTACTTTAAAAATCTCGAATATATTTTGTTGCAACAATTCTCTAAACAGTTAAATAAATATGATTGCAAGCAACACTGGTTGTACTGCAAAAGTGTGAGTCTCATCGAGAACAATGGTTGTCTCTCCTTTGTGAGCAGCAACATGCTAACAAGCAATCGTAGAATATTCAACAGTTGACTTTGTTTTTTGGATCAATTCAAATTATTGTCAATATTATATTTTTATTCTAAAATAAAAAACACCCTAAAAAGAATAACATTGGAAAGTTTGTAATCTGCCATTTAATTCTGCACACAATTTCTTTGATTCAAATCCTGTATCTAAATAAATTACTTTAAAAATCTCGAATATATTTTGTTCCAACAATTCTCTAAACAGTTAAATAAATATGATTGCAAGCAACACTGGTTGTACTGCAAAAGTGTGAGTCTCATCGAGAGCGATGGTTGTCTCTCCTTTGTGAGCAGCAACATGCTTACATGCAATCGTAGAATATTCAACAGTTGATTTTCTTATTTGAATAAATTCAAATTATTGTCAATATTATATTTTTATTCTGAAATAAAAAACACCCTAAAAGGAATAACGTTGGAAAGTTTGTAATCTGCCATTTAATTCTGCACACAATTTCTTTGATTCAAATCCTGTATCTAAATAAATTACTTTAAAAATCTCGAATATATTTTGTTGCAACAATTCTTTAAACAGTTAAATAAATATGATTGCAAGCAACACTGGTTGTACTGCAAAAGTGTGAGTCTCATCGAGAGCGATGGTTGTCTCTCCTCTGTGAGCAGCAACATGCTAACATGCAATTAAGAATTCAACAGTTGATTTTATTTTTTTGAATCAATTCAAATTATTGTCAATATTATATTTTTATTCTGAAATAAAAAACACCCTAAAAAGAATAACATTGGAAAGGTTGTAATCTGCCATTTAATTGTGCACACAAATTCTATTATTCAAATCCTGTATCTAAATAAATTACTTTAAAAATCTCGAATATATTTAGTTGCAACAATTCTTTAAACAGTTAAATAAATATGATTGCAAGCAACACTGGTTGTACTGCAAAAGTGTGAGTCTCATCGAGAGCGATGGTTGTCTCTCCTTTGTGAGCAACAACATGCTAACATGCAATCGTAGAATTCAACAGTTGATTTTGTTTTTTGAATCAATTCAAATTATTGTCAATATTTACATTTTTATTCTGAAATATAAAACCCCCGAAAAGGAATTACGTTGGAAAGTTTGTAATCTGCCATTTAATTCTGCACACAATTTCTTTGATTCAAATCCTGTATCTAAATAAATTACTTTAAAAATCTCGAATATATTTTGTTGCAACAATTCTTTAAACAGTTAAATAAATATGATTGCAAGCAACACTGGTTGTACTGCAAAAGTGTGAGTCTCATCGAGAGCGATGGTTGTCTCTCCTTTGTGAGCAGCAACATGCTTACATGCAATCGTAGAATATTCAACAGTTGATTTTATTTTTTTGAATCAATTCAAATTATTATCAATATTATATTTTTATTCTGAAATAAAAAACACCCTAAAAGGAATAACGTTGGAAAGTTTGTAATCTGCCATTTAATTCTGCACACAATTTCTTTGATTCAAATCCTGTATCTAAATAAATTACTTTAAAAATCTCGAATATATTTTGTTGCAACAATTCTTTAAACAGTTAAATAAATATGATTGCAAGCAACACTGGTTGTACTGCAAAAGTGTGAGTCTCATCGAGAGCGATAGTTGTCTCTCCTTTGTGAGCAGCAACATGCTAACAAGCAATCGTAGAATATTCAACAGTTGAGTTTCTTTTTTGAATCAAATCAAATTATTGGCAATATTTACATTTTTATTCTGAAATAAAAAACACCCTAAAAGGAATAACGTTGGAAAGTTTGTAATCTGCAATTTAATTCTGCACACAATTTCTTTGATTCAAATCCTGTATCTAAATAAATTACTTTAAAAATCTCGAATATATTTTGTTGCAACAATTCTTTAAACAGTTAAATAAATATGATTGCAAGCAACACTGGTTGAACTGCAAAAGTGTGAGTCTCATCGTGAGCGATGGTTGTCTCTCCTTTGTGAGCAGCAACATGCTAACAAGCAATCGTAGAATATTCAACAGTTGAGTTTCTTTTTTGAATCAAATCAAATTATTGGCAATATTTACATTTTTATTCTGAAATAAAAAACACCCTAAAAGGAATAATCTGCTATTTAATTCTGAACACAAATTTACTTGTAAAAATCCTGTATCTAAATAAATTACTTTAAAAATCTCGAATATATTTTGTTGCAACAATTCTTTAAACAGTTAAATAAATATGATTGCAAGCAACACTGGTTGTACTGCAAAAGTGTGAGTCTCATCGAGAGCGATGGTTGTCTCTCCTTTGTGAGCAGCAACATGCTAACATGCAATTAAGAATTCAACAGTTGATTTTCTTTTTTAAATAAATTCAAATTATTGTCAATATTATATTTTTATTCTGAAATAAAAAACACCCTCAAAGGAATAACGTTGGAAAGTTTGTAATCTGCCATTTAATTCTGCACACAATTTCTTTGATTCAAATCCTGTATCTAAATAAATTACTTTAAAAATCTCGAATATATTTTGTTGCGACAATTCTTTAAACAGTTAAATAAATATGATTGCAAGCAACACTGGTTGTACTGCAAAAGTGTGAGTCTCATCGAGAGCGATGGTTGTCTCTCCTTTGTGAGCAGCAACATGCTAACAAGCAATCGTAGAATATTCAACAGTTGAGTTTCTTTTTTGAATCAAATCAACTTATTGGCAATATTTACATTTTTATTCTGAAATAAAAAACACCCTAAAAGGAATAATCTGCTATTTAATTCTGAACACAAATTTACTTGTAAAAATCCTGTATCTAAATAAATTACTTTAAAAATCTCGAATATATTTTGTTGCAACAATTCTTTAAACAGTTAAATAAATATGATTGCAAGCAACACTGGTTGTACTGCAAAAGTGTGAGTCTCATCGAGAGCGATGGTTGTCTCTCCTTTGTGAGCAGCAACATGCTAACATGCAATTAAGAATTCAACAGTTGATTTTATTTTTTTGAATCAATTCAAATTATTGTCAATATTATATTTTTATTCTGAAATAAAAAACACCCTAAAAAGAATAACATTGGAAAGGTTGTAATCTGCCATTTAATTGTGCACACAAATTCTATTATTCAAATCCTGTATCTAAATAAATTACTTTAAAAATCTCGAATATATTTTGTTCCAACAATTCTTTAAACAGTTAAATAAATATGATTGCAAGCAACACTGGTTGTACTGCAAAAGTGTGAGTCTCATCGAGAGCGATGGTTGTCTCTCCTTTGTGAGCAGCAACATGCTTACATGCAATCGTAGAATATTCAACAGTTGATTTTATTTTTTTGAATCAATTCAAATTATTATCAATATTATATTTTTATTCTGAAATAAAAAACACCCTAAAAGGAATAACGTTGGAAAGTTTGTAATCTGCCATTTAATTCTGCACACAATTTCTTTGATTCAAATCCTGTATCTAAATAAATTACTTTAAAAATCTCGAATATATTTTGTTGCAACAATTCTCTAAACAGTTAAATAAATATGATTGCAAGCAACACTGGTTGTGATAGAGAGGATTGGCATGATGGGCCTGCCCTTCTTCCCAGAGATGCTATTGTCTGGTATACGGACGGATCGAAGGGAAGAATTGGCGCGGGCGCAGGTGTCTATCAAGAAGCAGTGGGGGTGGCTCTCGCATATAGTTTGGGAACCATCACTACTGTTTTACAATCCGAAATTGTAGCGATTCTCTACGGTTCTTCTGAGGCTCTAGAGCGCTGCCAAGATAGAAATATCTATATTGCTTCGGACAGCAAGGCAGCTATTTGCGCTTTGAAACGATATGTTACGACATCCCAACTGGTCGGAGAGTGCCACGAGGCGCTCAACAGGCTAGCTGGAATTAACCGTGTTACCCTCATCTGGGTCCCAGGACACTGTGGAATTAAGGGTAATAACGTAGCGGATGAACTAGCCAAAGAAGGTGCTAGGAAACGATTTATCGGACCAGAACCAATAGTTGGTGTCTCCAACAAGTGTTTGACTTTGGAATTTAAACAATGGCGGACACTAGAGCACCAAAAAGAGTGGCGGGCAGTTGCAGGTTGTAGACAGGCCAAAGCACTCATTGGGGAAAACTTAAATCCTAAAAGAGCGGCGGATTTCCGCAGGCTTAATAGGAAAGAGGCGAAAATCATAACAGGCTTGTTAACAGGCCATGGAGATTTACGCTATCACAGGCATAAGATGGGCATCGTCGAGGATCCCAAATGCCGTAGATGTGGTGAGGAAAACGAAACCTCAGCTCACATTCTGTGTCGATGCCCTGCCTTGGTGAGGGAACGATATCAGATCACAGGTTGTTACTTCCTTGAGGAAACAGCAATCGCTACTAAAGAACTGGCCGCGGTCCTGTTTCTATGGAAGGGGCTTTGGGCTTAGGTCAGGCGGTTTAGTAGGACTTTGGGGACGTAAAGGGATTATCCAAGCGTCAGCGGCTGCCAAGCGGCTGCAACCCTAATAGTTAATAATAATAACACTGGTTGTACTGCAAAAGTGTGAGTCTCATCGAGAGCGATGGTTGTCTCTCCTTTGTGAGCAGCAACATGCTTACATGCAATCGTAGAATATTCAACAGTTGATTTTCTTTTTTGAATAAATTCAAATTATTGTCAATATTATATTTTTATTCTGAAATAAAAAACACCCTAAAAGGAATAATCTGCTATTTAATTCTGAACACAAATTTACTTGTAAAAATTCTGTATCTAAAT